>VDFB02291389.1:0-37654 GCA_007258455.2 Sequoia sempervirens | reverse complement strand
GTCTCGATCTTGCTGAGTACACTGATTCTTCTTGAGGACTAGATCACCAACATTGAACTGGCGAGGATGAAATTTTTTGTTATAGCTTCTCCTAAGATAATGTTGGTATGCTTACAGATGATTATAGGCCGTGATACACTTTTTGTCCAGGAGCTCCAATTGACTGAGCCATGCAACTTGAGTGTCTTCATCACTTATGAGGTTCTTCAAAGATATTCTAAGTGATGGGATCTCAACTTCGATCGACAAGATGGCATTGGCACCATAAACAAGAGAATATGGAGTGGTGCCAGTGGGGGTGTGAATGGAAGTGAAATAAGCCCAAAGGGTGGGATGGAGATGGAGATACCAATCTTGACTAGTGTTATTGACCGCCTTTTTAAGGATCTTGATGAGAGTCTTGTTGGTAGCCTCCACTTGACGATTATGTTGGGGGTAATAGGACATGGACCAATGATGTTGGATGTGAGAAGTCTCACAAAGGTGTTTCATGAAAAATGACTTTCCATTGTCAGTGATGATGGTTGAAGGGATTCCATATCTATAGAGAATATGGAAGAGGATAAATTTGGAGATCTGAATACCTATAATTTTGAGAGAGTAGAATTGCTTCCACCCATTTGGTGAAGTATTTAGTAGTAGTGATGATGAAAGTGTGGTCATCAGAAGATGGAGGGTAGATATTTCTAACCAAGTCAAAACCCCACTGAGAACAGGGCCATGGTGCGATGATAGGTTGAAAATCTTGTGCAGGAGCATGTATTAAATCCACATGTTGCTGACATGGTAGGAATTTCTTCATGAAATCGCAAGAGTCATGCTCCATTCTAGGCCAATAATATCCAACTTTAAGAATCCTTTTAGCTAAGGCCATTCCATTAGAATGGGCCACATAGACACCACTATGTACTTTAGTTAACACAATGTGGACTTCTAATTGATTCAGACACCTAAGTAGAGTGTCATCATACCCACGATGATAAAGTGTATTTCCCATGATGGTATAGTGGGATGTATGTTGGATGAAGGATTTACGTTGGTTTCATGTGAGGTTAGGAGGTAGGATGTTATCACAGAGATAGGTGTAAATTTCATGGTACCATGGTGACTAAGGACCTACGATGTCGCACACCATCTCACTGTCAAGGATATTGTATGCGGGGATTAAAAGTTGTTCAAAAAGGAACTCACAGTCCATTTGATCTTTAGGCATATCAATTAGGGAACTGATCATAGCCATTGCACCAGCTTCCTTATTCTAAACTCTGGGGATCTGCTCAAACTAGATGAAGGTGAAGTATTTCTTAAAGTCATCTACCATGCATTTGTAGGGTAACAACTTTCCATCCTTTGTCTGAAAATCGTCATTGACTTGTTTGATAATCAATTGAGAATCACCAAAGACTCATAGATAGGTGATGTTCCATTGGATGGAAATCCTAAGACCAGTGATAAGAGCTTCATACTTTGCTATATTGTTTGTGCATGGAAATGCTAGCCTGAATGACTTCAGAATGTAGTCACCTCATGGAGTGACAAATAAGACGCCTGCACCAACTCCATTATGTGTGTATGACCCATCAAAATAGAGCATACATGTAGTTGCTTTTGTGACTGTAAGGACCTCTTCATCAGGGAATTCAGCTACCAAAGGATATGCATCCACCAAAGGAGCATTTTCCAATTGATCTACTATTACTTTTCCTTTGATTGCCTTGCGTTCCACGTACTCTATGTTGAACTCACTCAATAACATGACCCACTTAGCCATGCGGCTAGTCAAAGAAGTTCTGGATAACAAATACTTGAGTGGATCAACTTTTGATATTAGCTTCACAAGATGACTGAGCATGTAATGGCGAAGATTTTGAGAACTAAAGACTACAGCTAGACAAGCCTTTTCCATTGGAGAATAATTGAGTTCATAGCCCACTAATGTTCAACTGATATAATAGATTGTTGGCTCTTTAGAAAACTCATCATGCTAAGTTAATAATGCCCCCAATGCAACTGAAGTAGCTGAAATGTACAACAAAAGTGGTTTACCTGGAATAGGAGGCATGAGGATGGGTGGATGAGCCAAGTACTCCTTAATTTTGTTGAAACCTTGCTGACATTTTGGATCCAACTTAAAGGTGATGTCTTTATGTAGGAGATGTGTGATCGATTGAAAATTTTTAGCTAGCTGAGCTATGAACCATCTGATGGACTGTAACTTCCCTTGAAGGATTCTTCGGTGCTTGAGATTATGCAGCAGGGGCATTTCCATTATTGCTTTGACCTTTGTTAGATCTACCTCTATACCCCTTCTGGAGACAATGAAGCCCAATAGCTTTCCTGATGTAATACCGAATACACATTTCTTTGGATTCAGATGCACTTTGTAGTGCTCTAATCACTCAAAAATTTCTTCAGGATCATAGGGTGCTCTTCCCTAGTCTTGGATTTCCCCAATAGGTCATCAACATAATCTTCCATTATGATATGAATAAGTTCATGGAAGATAATAGTCATAGTGCACTGATAAGTTTCCCCCGCATTCTTGAGTCCAAAGGGCATGACATTGTAGCAAAAGGTGCCCCAAGGGGCGGTGAAGGTTTTTTTATGTTGATCTTCTGGTGCAATCCTAATCTGGCTATAGCTAGAGAAACCATCCATAAGGAATAGCATCTCATGCCCTACTGTGAGGTCGAAAAACATGTAAATATTTGGCAAGGGGAAATCATCCTTAGGACAAGCTTTATTGAAATCCTAGAAATTTGTACAAATTCTGATGTTTCCATTTGGTTTGGCCATGGGCACTATGTTAGATATCCAATCAGAGTAGTCGATAGGTCTTATGAACCCAACTTCTACCAATTTCTCCAACTATTTCTTGACAAGAAAATCCACTTGGGGATGCATCTTTCTTAGTTTTTGTTTGACGGGTTTGGCATCCAGATGAACGTCCAAATGGTGCACCACTAATGCAGGATCTAGATTAGTCATGTCTAAATAAGTCCATACAAAATTGATGATTCCCTCTTTCAGCAGATGGACGATGGTAGAATGTTCTTCCTCTGACAAGGTTTTGGCTACATACGTGATCTTAGTGTTGGAATTATTTTCCTCAATCTCACAGGCTGAAACCTCTAAAAGAGCCAAGTCGGTGTGACATCCTTATTGTCTGGCTGACTAATAGTTGTGCAACCTTGTGGAATGTTCAGGTCGCTGAGACCTTGTTACTGTCATTCCAACTAAACCTATTGCTATGACTTGTGGTGTTCAGTGTAACCCTCTGCTGAGTGGGTTGTTCTGGCTGATGGTTTGATTCCTAGTGGATCTCGGGGAGACTCATGGTGACTGATGTTATCGGGGAGACTCTTTGTCGAAAGGTTTGCTTTCGGTATGAAGTCTTAGCAATGTGAGATGTCTCGCCAATAGTGTTACACTCAGAGTCATCAGGAAGAGACTTGAATACTCGGTAAGATCTCTTGGCGATGGGTGTTTGTCTCGCTGATGCTTTGGCTGTTGTCAGTATGACTCATGGTGAAAGGTGGTCTCAGGGTAACATGGAAGCCTCGGTAAGAACTCTTGTCGACAGTTGGTTCTCTCACCGATGGGTATGAACATTGGTGTGACCTCTTGGCGAAAGTAGTAAGTCTCGCTGACGGTAGGAAATTTTGATGTAGCATGAAGGCTCTGGTATGATCTCTTGGCGAATAGCGATATTCTTGCCGATGGGAATGCTGATGTCTATGTGACTTTTGGAACTTCGGTATGATCTCTTGGCGAATAGCGGTTGTCTTGGCGATAGCGCTACATGTGATGGATATTGGTATAATGTCTTGGCAACAAGGGGAAGTCTAAGCGACTACTTTTGAACTCAGTGTAACCTCTTGCTAAAGGTGATCAGTCTGGCCAATATCTACAATCAAGTCTTGTGGCATCAGGGAAACACGGTTAGTGTCTCACTGACATGCAAACACAGGTTGAACGTTGTTGACCAATTGGAAGACTATCCTACGTGGTATGTCTTCGACCAATCAGAGACGTTGAATGGGAACCATTGGAAGTTAGACTGTTGTGTCCATTCTGTGAGGAAGTTCAATAGACCAGGGACAACATGGATATACTCTGAGATCGATGATGATGAATAGTTGGACGATCAGTGGGATGAACAGTTCGATGTGTGATTAGTGAGAATTTGATTATGAGTGCATTGTATCTTGAATGTTTTGTACAAGGTTGATCAAGGATTATGCTGTTGTAAATTGACATCAAAGAGTGAAGCCCGTCCTCTGTATGTAATTTCATTACTATAAAACAAAGAGGTTTTTCTTGGTGTGGTGGGTTTTTCTCCTATAAGGGTTTTCCCACGTAAATCTGGTGTTCATCTGTGTATGTTCATTTCTTTGTTTCTGCTATTTCTTTCAAGTGTATTGTAATTGGACTGTAATTGAAAATTTAAAAGTATCTCTGCATTCTTCCCTGAGGTTTTGACATTAGGAGAGTTAGTTCCACACCTTAGCTTTCCTTACACTTAGGATCTTCCTCGGTTCCCAAGTTTACTTCCTAAGTTTCTTCAATCATAATAAAAGATCATTTGGACAATTGAGTTCCCACAAGGGGAAGATGAACATCCCCATCCTCTAGTGCCTCGTTGAGGTTTTCACTTCGGATACACCCTTTATTTTGACTTTTGTTGAGTCAGGAAGTGCCTCAGAGAGGTTTTCACTAGATGACCCTTTTTTATTTTGTTTCTTCTTAATTTTGCAATTAGGGTGTTCATCCTCCCCCAATCCCTGAGATGTATGTAGGTATCCACTGATGGAAAGGTTTTGATAGGTATACTACCTCATAGGTACCAGTCAATAATTTTAGGATGGTGAAGAGAGAGACTAATGGAAAAGACAGATAGGAAGTCGAACATGTTGAGAGATCCATGTCATCATATGAAAGTATGATGGACCCTTCCTCAGGTATGTCCTCATGGAGACCATTTTCCACACTAACTTTGTTAGAAGTACTAGTGGATGGTGCAGGACCTTTCTACTGCATGTCATAGCCTAAGCCCAAATGTTTTGGTCGCACAGGAGTATCACCAGGTTGTCATCTTCCTTTCTCTTCTATGTCAAGGCTTCCCCCTTGATAATTATACTTTTCGGCTAACTTAGAGGCATGAGGATATGTCTCCTAGAAATATTCCTTAAGAGGCAGAGAAATCTCAGGTTCCTCTCAGTATATCCATTGACTGATGTCATCTTCTGGTGTATCTTGTCTTGTCCTAGGAGATCAAAAAGTACTAGACCCCGCATTCTTAGAACTCAAAGTGATTGTCTTCTCTTCCTATTTTGGCATGGATTGAGAGGGTTGGCCATACGTATGAGGTGAGGGTGGCATGGTTGCCACATTTAAGGTTGTGCACAACTCATACTCACCACAACCTTTGTCTATGATTTGGACCTTGGTGATTGTGGAGTTAGATGTGGAAGATGAAATGGATGATGTTGTGGATAGCATGTTGGAAGATGGATGGGATGATGAGGTCTGAGGTACCCCCACTTCTACTCTTGGACAATAGTGAGAGTGAGGGAAGGAAGCTTCTAGTGCTTGGAAATATTCAAATGGTTGTGGATCATCATGTATAGTTACTTCCATCCTATTAAATGGTAATTTCAGACAATGATGGTAGATAGATGGGACAACTTGCATGGCATGGATCCATGGGCGGCCAAGAAGGAGATTATATGGAAGGTCCAAATCAAGGACATGGCATGTAGCATATTGTACAATAGGGGCAACCTAAATTGGAAGAAAAATAGTTCCCTCGAGTCACATTCTGCATTGTCATATGCTTTAATGGTGATAACCTGGTTGTTCAAGTTAGCATGGGTGTAGCCTACCTATTTTATGAACTTTAATGTTCAAAGATTAAGGGTAGATCCATTATCTACCAAGACCCTTTTTACTTTATGGTGGGCTACGAGGACCTCAATATGAAGGGGATGGTTGTGGTTTGAATCAATGCAAGGCATATCATTTTGACTAAAGCCCAGCTGATACGTGGTTGACAAGTGTCCTACCAAGGCTTGAAATTGGGTAGGATCTATATTGTTGGGAACATGGGTATCCTGTAAAGCTTTCGTTAGGATTTCTTGATGGATAGGAGAAGACTTAAGAAAATATAGGATAGATATTTGAGTCAGGGTCTTCCCTAGGTGATCAAGAATATTGTATTGAGAGCTTACAAGAGTTGGCTGGGTGGACGTGGAGGCTCCATGAACAGTGATATGGGTGTGACAGGTTGTGATAGCACACTGTGGGTCTTTGAATTTGAAACATATCATGGACACACAAGGCTCTACCTGACTAATGCACATGACGATACCATCATATTTGTAGGGCACATTCTTATAGCTAACATTATTTGTGCTATTATTTTGATTATTGTTATTGCTTGACCCTGAATTTGGATTAGGCGTACTAGCATTCTAATTATGTTTTGAGAAATAATTTTGATATATGAAGTTGAGCATTGGATGATGGGGCCTAGTTTGCATCCACTTGGATATCACCTCAATCTATAAGATCTTGGATATATGTATTTAATCCTTGACATTTATTTGTGGAATGACCCTTAATCTGGTGAAAATCACAATATTCATTTTATTGATACCAGGCAAGCTTTGGTTTAGACTCATCAAAATTTTTGGTAACAGGATATGTGATTGGATAGATTGCTTGGAGGAGTCTATTAAATACAACACTCAAGGATTCTCCCAATTGAGTGAATTGGCATTTATTGTTTCCCTAATTTTGTTTATTGGACTGTTGGGGACGATGAGGTGCCCCCTGTGGCATTGATATGAAATTAGAAACAAATGATTGATTAGGGACATATTGTGACCTCTGGGAGGTGTTAGCTACCTAAACATGTTTGGTGTCAGTGACACCATCATTGGCAGTGTTCTTGTTTTTGTTCCAGTAACGTGATTTATCCCGAGATGACTTATCCTTATTAGGATTATAAATTTTGATATGTCCCTTAGCAATGAGTGCTCTCTCAATGATAGGACCCTTTTCTACTACCTCTATAAAGGTTGTGAAACAATGAAGATTGAGATTATGTGTCATATTTTCATGAGATTTTGCTAAAAAAAGAGTGACCATGTCCTTCTCATTGAGATGAGATTTCATTCGACTAGCCAAAGCGTGCCACCTTTGTAGGTAGCTTGTGAAGGTCTCTCCCTCATGTTGAACCTCTTTCAGAAGATCCAGAGTATCAATGTCCTTCTCCAAATTGAAGGAGAAGTGGGTAACAAATTTCTCTGAAAGGTCCGCAAAAGAAGAGATTGATCCCTTTGGAAGATCTATAAACCAATCCAAGGCCACCCCCATTAGACTCCTAGGGAATAGCCACAGGAGGTAGTTGTCATTGTGCAGGACTTCTTGACAATGTGAGTAGAACTCCTGAAGATGGTTCTTTGGATCTTTAGTTCCTTTATACTTGTCAAACTTTGGCATTTCAAAATGCTTTGGAAAAAAAATAAGTGAGATCAAGGGATCAAACGGATAAGGACATATTTCTTCAAATTTGAAAGACTTTTTAGATTTCCCAGCTTGCAAGTCTTTCAATGCGTCTTCGACCTCTTCCCACTCCTTGTTAGTAGGTGTCGAGGAAGGAAAATTAGATGGATTAAATTGATTGTAAGGAGCATATTGTTGGTAGGATGAAGATGGTTCTAAAGTGGTTTGATCGTATGCTAGTGGAGGCATATATGGAGGCGTTCATTGATAATGATTGGTATAGGTGGGTTATGGTTGTGGATTGACATAGGATTGATGATAGGATGACAGAGTTTGGTAATATGAAGAGGAGACCCCTTGATGATATGGTGGAGGTTTTTGGTAATATGAGGTGGAAGCACCTTGCTGATATGGAAGATGGGCTTGGTAATATGATGAGGTGGAAGCACCCTGTTGGTATGGTGGTTGCTATTGGGAATAATAAAGATTAGACTGATAGTTATAAGCAAGATTTGGTTGTTGGGTAGCATATGGAGGTTGTTGTGGATTGGATGTTTGGTAATAAGGATTGGATTGAAATTATTAGGGATTTATATAAGATGATTGTGGTTGGGATTGTGGAGGGTTCTGATAAGCAAGATTGGGATTAGGATTGGATGGGGTAGTGAAAGTGGCATATGTACTTGATGGATGGTAAAGGTATTGAGCAAGAGGATTGCTTTGCATTTGTGTCAAGATTTGGGTGTGTTGAGGTGGTTGTTGGTAATGAGGTGGTTATTGATAGAGAGGATGAGATGGGATTTGATGTTGATATGGGACTTGTGGTTGGTGAGGTATTAACTAATGAGATGGCGTTGCCTGATGTATGTGGATTTTTGTTTGATGAGGGGTCGGTACTGGAACACCTTATGGTTGCTACTAAGGCAATGAAGTAGCTTGTGTTGTCTAATGTGGAAGTTGTGTGGGAATGGTAGTATGTTGTGGGGTTTGAGATGGTATGGCAACATGTTGTGTCACTTGTTGGTGAGGTAGTTGTGAGGAGTTGGCCTATTGTGGGTTAACATAGCAAAAGGATTGGCCCTAGTATTCATTGGCGGTTGACCTGGTTGATTAGGTGGAAGAGGTGGTGCAGATGGTATGGGGGTTAGAGGTTGCAGGAAATTTAGAGGTTGCAGAGGAGGTAGATTCTATGGAATACCATAAGCAAGGGGATCATTAGGATTAGGTGATGCTCCCATGACTAAAATTGGAACCCGAAGGGGGTTGTGTGACTTGATAGAGTATGAAATTCCCAAACCCAGGTTGATACCAATTATCCACAGGTGGACCCTCAGGGATGTAGAAATTTCTTGGAACATTCTATGAATTTTGAGGGTCCTGAGACATTGGAGGGGGTGTGATGTTGACATATTTGGATAGGTCAAATTCAGGTGGCAGTTTGACTCCCTTCAAGAGTAAGGTGGCAAGGATTTTATCCCCACACTCATTGAGGAGATGATCTATCATTTGGACAGTGGTGGGATTATTGAGGTATTTGTCAACTATGACCTCAGGTTGATTGAACATACTCTCATCACCAAGAGGAGAAGTGTTATGGACCTCGGTATTAGATTGTGATGGGCCACCATTATTGGAATCCTGAGGGATGTCAGGCTGGTTACCTTGAGCCTGTTGTTTTTCCATGAGTTTCTTTGCTTGTGATCGGGTGGTAACGGGCATGAAAATGCAAAACCACTAGGTGGGTTAAGATGATGCTACGCTTTAGGATGCACTTAAATGAAGGATCTAGATGACAACTAAAGGATTGATTGGATTGGATGATAGATTGATTAATTGGATGATTGGATAGGGGATTTGATTGGATTGATGGATGGGATGAAATGATTGCTAGGATTGGACGATTAATTGGATAGGATGATGAGATGGATTCTAAACCAAGTTTAGAGATCAAACTAGGTGACATAAGGTGTTGACGATCAGATTAAAGGATAGATTGGTGATTACAACACTGAATCTACCTCAAGATGGAAGTAGGTTGATTGTGCCTCAGATGATTATTGACTCGGGATGGATGAATATCCTAAGTAGGTATGGATGATGACGATCGAGATCAGGCACCTAAGCCAACTTGGATAAAGACATCTAAAACGTAGCCTAGAGGATTGGGATTGATGGACCGGTGATGGATATGCAATCTAGAGATGTTCTAAGATGCACGTATATGATTTGATCACTGAAGTGGTGACTTTTAAAAAATGTAGATGGACTAAAGTGATGATTACAAGTGGATGGATGATGATAAAAAAATTTCAATCATGGAAAAGGACTCAGAAAATGACAATCTTTCAATGGCCCAAAGGATTCACTCTCTGGAATTTGTATGGGACGAACATACACCTCTGTGTAAGGAAAATTCACCTTTTCAGGTCACAATTTTTCCTATTCACAAACTACAGATTTTCCTCTGTGTTGAGAAAACTCGCTTATCCTAGAGACTCAAATCCGCCTATGTCTGGGGGGACACACAAGAAACGGGCGAAGTCAGGACTCAAATTTTCCTATCTTTGTGTAGGTTTTCCTAAGCTCTGATAGAATTGCCTTGAAGTAAAGTAGGATTTCCTAAAACCTCAAAAAACCATAGGAGAATGGGTGGACATGCTTTACAAAATCGCCTAATGGGGATGAAAAATTCACCTATTTCTTGAACTATACAGACAGTGAAAAAACTCACCTAAAAACGAGATCTCCTATCGGACAAACAGATTCGCCTAAATCCTAACTCATACGAACGAGGAAGACATAGGTGGAAAAATACTTGCCCTTGCAAAAACAAGTTCATCTATCCTAAGAGATAAATGGATGGGATGACTCGGACTAAAAGCAGAATCAACCTTATGGTCTGCAGGTTCGCCCTAGGAGAGGACAAATTTGCCTATTCTATGGAAACAGGCAAATCCAACGGATGACAACTAACACAAACTCATCTATTCCAAGGAATGGGAAAACACAAGGTCGACTAAGAAGGGACCCATAGGAAAATTCACCTTTGACAAAGACGAACTCACCTAAAGGGATGACCTAGACTAGACTTAGACACAAAATCGCCCTTTTGCAAGGAAAAATCGCCTAGCTACAGTGCAGATTCACCTTTGTGAGAAGAAAATTCACCTCTGAGGGTAGGGGATGACTATGGAAAAGGACAAAAAACATGACAAACAACAAATAGAAACACTAGACTGACTCAACTAAAAATAAAAGCACCGGTATCACACATTGAAGACACGCCAGGCAGCACAATCCTAAAATTAGTATTGAGGGTTTACAAACTTTATGTAGGCCCACCACCTTGAGTGGACAACCCAAGGTTAATACTTTGTGATATCGGGGTGGTTCTCTAGATCACCCTTTCTCGTAAAGGTAGATAGCTAGCGTTCCAGTGGCACAGGGTCATCAACAGACGCCATGAGCTCACCTTCACACTCTCTCTCGAGGACTATTGTAGTCCACCACAAGGATTTCTATCTCAACCCAAGGGAGTATGTGGTGAGTAACTTCAGGGTACGGTGTGCATCCCCTACACTACACCAAGCCATGACTAAAACGTGGGTCCCTATCTAGGTTGAACAAGGATATCTTGTACATCCTTGATATATGCTAGGTACGTGAGGTACAACCATGAATACTAGCCTATCACAAGCATGGATCAGGAGCCCCAATGAGGTCATGGAAACTCAGACCAACCCTGCACATCTTATCTAGGTATCACCCTAGCTTTAACTCTTCGCTAAACATAATGTGACTAGATTGAGGTACAACTTCAACTCTAGCCCTTTATATACCCCAATAGTAACACTGGTTGGGATCATCCCTCGGGTGATGAAATCCCAAGCAGATCTCGCTAAGGGAAGAAGATACTAGACATTTTGACTAGTCTAGCCCAGGCTCGCACGTAGCGCATGTGGAGAGCTTAGACATACTAGCACCTCCTAGGCAGACTTGACTGTACTAGAGTAAACTATGATTTCTCGTCACCCAGGATCACCGAAAGGTGCAAGGGGATTGGATACATCAACAATCTACTCCCAAGCACAACAAACAAAGTATATTGACCCATTAATTAATTCTATGTGTGCCTAGCTAGTATGGAAATCAACAGATAGACTAACTAAAGGGATCTTCGATCGATCATCCTACAGAAAATGCATCAGTAGTTTCCACCACCGGTCTTGGATGAACAAGGGACAAGCTACACAAATCGTTAGTAAAAGAAAACACTCACAAACAAATGAGTTAGCGAATCAGTACTTGAAACTGAAACCAAATTGAAGCTGAAAATTGAGGAATTAAGTTTCGAGATCACCTCAAATTCACCTCTGTGTGAGGCAAAATCGCCTATTTCTGCTAATCAAAATGGCCTATTCTTCGAAGATGGGCGAATTTGCAATCGCTTGTTCTAGAAGATGGGCGAATTCGATTTTGCTTGTTCTAGAATATGGGTGAATTCACTTTTTCCTCTATAACTCGATCACTCTCACCTGTTTCCCGAAGACCACTACAAGTTCGCCTCTGCTACAAGCAACTTTTCTCCTCAAGTCAGATTCATCCATTTTCAAGAAAGGGAAAATTCACGTTTTCCTTTTTTCATTGTAGACTCACCTCTATAACTTGTGGATTCACCCATCGAGGCGAATTCACCCCTGCATCTAAAAATCCAATCCTACAAAATGTAAAACAATAGCAAACATGAATGTATAGACCCATGATGTGGGTCCCACTAGGTGTGCCAAAAATGTGTGCAGGTGAATTCCTAGTTTAAAATGCAAAACAAATGAAATGCAAACAAGCAAAGCACAAAAAACACCTCAACGATTAGCCTAGTTGAACTTGAACAAAACAAAAGATAAAAAGAAATGTGTTACCTTGTCCAAGTTGATGAGTTGGTTGGCCCTATTGATTTGTTCGAATGTGTGCTCCTTTAGATGGAAAATAGCATGCAACCTAGCTCTAGATGATCATGGGAGGATGAGGAATTCAATGATGCAAATGGGTATTAGAATGGATGCACAAGGTGGATGCAAATGAAGCTGCAACAATGGAGGTTCTTGGCTTGGGTGAATGCTTGAGTTTTAGAATTCCAAAATGTGTTGATCATGAATGGTGCAAATGAGGGAAAAATCCTCTAATTTTAGATGAAATTCTTGTAGAAAAATGAAGGGTTAGGATTAGGCCACCATGGACAAGATCAAGGGCTAGGGTGAGTTGAGAACTCACAAGCCCTCACATCTTGCCATGTTTCCAATGAGGTGTCAAAAGGGAGGTGAGGTGGAGGTACCTTATGGTACCTAGGGATTGAGACAATATCTCCTCATAAAGGAGGTCTTTGTCTCTATGTGGGTGATGGGATGTATGAGGAATTTAAAATTCCTCAAATATCCACATGGGGAAGAGGGGAGGAATTAAAAATTCCTTAAAATACCTAGGAAGAATAAATGTGAATTTTAAATTCACATGGGGAATGGGTTACCTTCTCCAAAAGGAGAAAGAAATTAGTGAAGGTTGACTTGGGGGTATGCCATAAATGGCATAAGGATTAGGTTAACCTAATCAAGTAATTAAAGTTGTGAAAACAAGGGATTAGACTAATTAATGAAGGATTAAGGGAAAGTGGAGAATTATGGAGGATGTGACACAAATCCTGATTAGGGGTGTGCACATCCTGATCATAGATTAATTAAATTAATCTAGATTAAAAAGGATTATGGAGGATGGGACAAGGAGAGAGAAAATGATGAATTTAAAATTGCTTTAAATTCATAAAAGGAAAATGACTAAATTAAATAAATTAGAGTATTTATTTAATTTAGAGAAGAAAGGGGGATAAGGGGATAAAATATTTAATTATTTAATTAATTATCTTAGGGACATTAGAAAAGGGGAATATTAATTAAATAATAAATTATTTAATTAATGTAGATGAGGGACGTAGGATAGAAGAATAAAAGGGGATGAATTTGACCATATAGGGGTGGTCAAATTCTGATGTCTACACGTAGAATTATAGACTTCAAAATCTAAAACCATAGGAGGTATATATGACTCCATGACTACAAATTTTCCATAAAATACCTCTAAGATAGACTTCACAAACACTACTACTACTATCTCGATGCACATTTCAATGAATTTGGGAACCTTTAAATGAACTTTGAACGACTTGTACAAGTTCTAGAAGAGACACAACTTTGATTGAGATACATACCATATTAAAAATGGACCCTATAAAACTGGGATACATGGACTGATGTGTCTTGCAACCTCTGCAATGTGACATGGGACTCCATGAATCTCTGAAACGTGACAATACCTATCAAGCTGAGAGGAAAGTAATGAATGGTTTGCAACGTGGTGTTGGAGTTGATAGATCTCCTTGTATCATTATGAGTTTATCTCCTCCAAACTGCAACGTGGGTGAAGACTTGGAACCCCATGCCTGAAATTCTTCTACCTCCATGCATTTTCCTCGGCCTGCAATGTTCCCCCTACATCTATCTAATGCATCATGTCTCCTTGGATTCTTTCAACACCATCTACCTGAAACCCTAATTCTTCTCATGGATAAAGTTTGAAATCTTCAAAAGAAACAAATTTAAATCTTTTCCCTCTTTTTAGTGAACGTGAATTTTCTTTTGGATACACTTTAGGTTTATTTGATAGTTTTGAAACTTAAGAAATATGACATGGAATATCAAATTACCTTTGTAAAACTTATCTAAACCTAAGGATTAAAATAAGTTAACATGTCTATCCTCTCATTTTTTCTCATCATTTCTAATGGTAATAATATTAACCTTTTTTCTAGTGTGTTTACTACTATTTATCCTTTGTCTATCCTCTCATTTCTTTATTATTTGGCTCTCATTCTCCACTACACCTTCTCTCCTACTTCTATTTAGAAAGCTTAATAGGTCTATAATTTTCCATTCATTCTCTTCATCCTAATGATTGATTAAGGGGTATGATATGAAATAATACAAAAACTTGCACACAATTATACCAAAAAGCACTCTTGATTACTATTATAGACTACAAAAAATATCACAACTTTTATTTTTAAGGTAACAACTCCTATATTTAGTATCCTAAACACCCTCAAATTTGAACTTCACCCAATATGCTCGTTTCAAACCAACAAAATTTCTATAAACACCATCAACCATATTCCTATGGAAAAATATAATTGCATAAATAATGTGTGGTCCAAAAAGCACCATAGCTAGATGGTTTACATCCTTAATACTCTTAAGAACCTTAGGTTTCAACTTTAGTTGAGTCACTTGTTTACAAACAACAAATTTTATTTCAACAACTCATGGTTAATTTCAAGTACTATAGAACTATTACATCCACTACTCATAATGCTAGCATTTAACTAGCACATAGTCCCACTCTAGACTCCTTTTGCCAAAAACAATCCTCTTTTTACCTTCTTGTAGTTGTATAGGAGTGAATTTTCACCCCCTACGAAAATTCCTCTTTTACACATCCTCACCTTAGAAAATCAAATTTGAAGGTGAAATTCCACATCACCCAGCTACCTTCCTTCCACTTGGCATCTGTCTATTGTTTCAGTGAGAGAATTTTTGTTGGGGATGCACGAGTGATGCACAGATGTCTATGAGGTGCGTTGTCGTCCTTGACGAATTCCCACATCTGAAGTTGGCAGAGGCATTAAACTTTTGATTGGGGTTGATTTGTAACTGTAGACACGTAAAATATATTGATTGACATCGTGCATTCGATCCTGACTTACTAACATCGTTTCTTCCTGAATCATCCCTCAGTCTAGCCATTTAATCAAATTCCCCTATTTGATTAAATTCATCAATATTCATCTCTTAATTAAATTATCATTTTATCTAATCAAGTCATCTCTCTTGTTAATTAAATCAACCCATCTGATCTAATTATCCCTGTTTAATTAAATAATCAATTTATTTGATTAAATCTCTAAAGTCTGTCCATTAAATTAAATAAATTAAAACCTTATTTGATTTAATCTAACACCATCCCTTTTAATTAAATAAAGCAAAATCCTTATTTAATTAGCCTCTTATCATATTCCTCTCTTATTTGATTTAAATAAATCCATAAATCTAAGTCAAATAAGTCACATCATCTAATCTCCTATTAAATTAATTAACCCTTGATTAATTTAACCTCATCTCATGTCACATCCCCTAGATAATGCAAGTTGCACATGAAAATAGATTTAATTCATTTATTAAATCTCTATTTTCCTCACAAGGCATCTTTGGAATATTCTCTCAATTTGAATTCAAAAATTCCAAGTCAACATGTACATCCAACAAGGCATTTAAAACCTCTTACATGTCCTTTGCCTTGAGCCAAGTGGCATTTATTGCATTTTCCCTTCCCTCTTGCATGTCATTTCAACAAATTTGAATTTCAAATATTGGCATTTATTGGCACAAACCCCAAATCTTGCACATCCACCATCCATTCATAGCTTGACAAGTGGCACCATATCATTGGATGAATGTTAGTCCCACATTGCTCAAATTTGGGCATTCATCCATCTTGAAATCCTATAAATGAAGAGCTCCTCTCCTCATTTTATCATCCACAAACATTGCAAAGTTATCATGCTAAAATATTTAGCCATTTCCATCTATCATTTGACTTCTTAGCTAGGCTCTTTTGCAAATTTGGCTTAGAGTTCTCATCTTTCATCAAAGTGGATCAAGATCATCTTCAACACATCAAGATTTCATCATAAGAATTGGGAAAGGGCCAATTTTCACATCAAATTGGCACCAATTCCCCCATGGGATCATATGTTTGCTATTTAAATTAGGATTAAATCTATTTTTACCTTTTGTATTGTGTTCTTCATCATTTTTCTTTCCTATTTTGAATTTGCAAATGGATTTCATGGGGAATCTTTGTTTTAGCTTGTAATTCCTTGTCTAACTCATTTATTCATGTTGTTTTGCAGGTACTAGGAAAAGGGTTCGCACAGTAACGTCCCTCTATGACCAACCAACCCCAAAAATGGAAAATTCTTCCCTCTTCTCCTTCAAATTCATCCATCTTCATCTCATTTCATCCTCTTGCATGCTCTTGCACTCTCTAAGAAATAGATTGGAATTCTCTTAGCATTTCGAACATTATCTTCACTCTCAAGCAACACTTCAACACTCCATTATAGCAGCAACACTCCATCAACTCCACATAACAAGTGTGAAGCAAGCCATAGAAACATGGGCTTGGAGTCTTGTGAGACCTCCCTTCATCACAGTTGCGGTTGTGGTGTCCTTGCCAATTCCATATTCTCCTCTAGTGGCTAGTGAGCTTTTGGGTGGAGGTGGTAACATTTCACTCCTCTCCTTTGTGATTTGGTTGAGTATAACTTTACTATTTTGTAGTGTTTATTGCAATCTCTACTTCCTTTATCTCTTTATCACATATTTCTATCTCGTTGCTATCCAGTTGTCCATGGAGGTGGAAACACCAAAATAGGTGTCTGACTGAGGCAAACCCCTATACAACCCCCAAATTTTTCCCTTTCTTGCTTGTGTGTAGGTGAGAGTACACGTGGATCTAGCTGGCGAATGGACACTTTTGTGAGATTATCTTAGTCACTAGAGTTCTTGTCTACTTGTTTTATCACTTTAGTCTTTATTTCCTGCATTTCCTCATTATGTTTTTACTGTCTATATTTTAGCTAGGTTGTCAAAAAATTTTCAATCGTTTTTGTTGTGTCCACTATTTTTTGACCATATGTACGCCAATGCACCCAAGAGATGGTAGCATGCTGCATTGTTGTCCAAAAATTGCACTGTCATCCTCAGATAGAGAGTTGTTTGAGGCACAATACTAACTCCAAAAACCTACTCACATAGCCCAAACCTAAGTTTAGGATCTACAAAGTGATTGAAGTACATTATAGTCCTCATCATTCTCGATTCTTGTCATAAAACACCTTTTAGAGTGAGGTAAGTTAGGGAAGCCCTCAGCTCTCAGCTCTTTGTGACCTAGAGCCTTGACATGGTTGGTCCCCCTCTCATACATTTTTGGTCAACCAGATGTGAACCATTTGGTTCTATTTGGAATTACTAAAGGGCCCTTTCCTCACATTCTAGGAGCATTGTAGGTGTGACTATTGTGAGGTGTTTCACCTAACAGCCCTACCTGCGACCCCTAGTAGGCATAGTTGGAAGGTTCTATAGGTGTTGCGGAATGAAGCCTTAACTAGGTCACTATCCTATTTCGAGCCTTTGGGATATTTTTCATGAGAGCATCATTTAGTGTGCGTGATGGCCTCTTTTTTGCAGCTACCTATCCCCTCTATCCAACCTATGTGTAGTAGTGCAAGTATAACCTTCACCTCATAGGACTTGCCCACGGGCTTTAATAGAGAACCATCTCCTCTTTATATTCCTACGCAAATCAATGAGAATACTGTAGCAGGTGTTCTTGTTGACCGATGTCTCAAGTGAATATCATAACTGAGGAGATCATGTTAATTAACTTCCTGCATAAAGATGGGTACAAAGCACCTATAAGCACCATCCATACACATAACGGGATTTATGTGCCTCCTCTTGGTAGTATCATTTTGTTAGTCCTTGTCAGACCTAAATATGTGAACTTGTTGTTTCATATAATCCTAGGGTCCAAACTCTTCAAAGTGAAGGTAGGTATCCCCTGGCTAGTAGCTATGAACGCAGTTCCCTCAATTGTGCAAAAATGTTTAAAGTTTATTCATGAGGGTTTCATGCATGTGATCCATGACACCAGTTATAGAATGGTAGTTGCACATGGTAGTTATTCTTTAGATCACTTTTGGCCTACATTCGTTGGTCCTCTCCCACCTAGAAAGGACCTGTTGTACTAGACTTATCAAAAGTACAAGAAAGGGCACTTAATGCCTAGAGTAAGGTACCCTCCATCGCCTTATGCCATTTCACATAAGGCATGTTTGAAAGCTGAAAGTGATGCTTCCAAGGCTCGTGGAAGAGAAGAAGAGAGGCCCTTTCAAGGTCCCTCTTCTTCCTTTGTCACTGCTTAGCCTAATGCTTCCTCTCGCCCCACTGTGGCACCATCAAATTTTGTTTCATGCTTGTGGGAGAATCCTACGGTGCCCACTTCAAAAGCCTAAGCATCCTGCATTCAAGCTTCTTGTTCTACCCACAAAGCCTAGGCGTGTTCGATATGGTAGAAAAAAGGGCACCACATGGGGAATCCTCTATGTCTCAGCCTCTACAGCCTCCTACCACTTCTTCTCCCAAAGCAGTAAATGGGAAGAGGTCTGTTGCTGAAGCATTAGAGTGGATTGCCCCTATTGTTTCTAAATAAGTTCCTCATGCTCTCATTTAGGAGCCTATCCCTCTGCCAGAAATGGTTATAGTGGACACTCCCATGGCTGAGCATGAGCCTTTTTTCCCTTCACAACCTCCAATCTCTAGCTCGAAGAGTCGTAGAAACTACCTTGCGCATGAACGCAAGTGTTGACAAAAGGATCTCGCAACTGAGTAGGCCGCTTTGTAGAAGAAGGAAGAGGAGACCTCCACCCTTGTTTTAGAGCCTTATGATGCATCCTCCTCTCTCCTCCCCTCTGTTTCCATTCAATGTAGTCTAGTCTCACTTTTGGTTGTTGTTATGAGTTCAAGTGTGCCTGACCCCAAAAAGGTGCAGGTGTTCATCTCTCCTTCAGTTGAGCTACCCTTGTTGATGTCCCTTACATACATTCCACCATTCCCTAAAACCTGTGGATATGTCGAATACTTCGGTGGTATCTGCCACAATTTTCTCCTCCTCCTCATCCTCCACACCTCTTGCCTTGTCTGTGGGGAGTTCACATACCCTAATGAAGCAAAAGGTAGAGGACGACCCTTCTAGCAATGGTGGGCATAAGAGGAGCCTACCTTCTCCGAAGGATGGTCCTATGCTTGCTTGTTCTATCTTAGTAACATGACTAGTTCCATCTTTCCCTGAGTTTGTCACTGCTCCTAAGTCATTCAGTGAGCCAAGCGATGAACCTCGGGCACAACCTTCTTCATCCACTGAGGTATGACATAACACTCCAGTAAAGTGCACGTTTAACTCTTTGAATGAAGTTTCGGCCTTGTCAGTGATCTTCATGAAATCGTTGACCATAGCTCCACAAGAGCCTAGTGGAGAAGACCTTGCAGGGCCTTCTTCCTTAGCCCTTGTTGTGGGAGGGTCGAAAGCTCCTCCCCTGAATATTCCATCATTGCAGGCTCATCCTCCTTCCCCTTATAATTATCTAGATTGGGAAGTGGATGACCTCTTGGTCAATCAGTGCAGTTAGGGGGAGACCTCTTCTTTATCTTTAGATTATAAGTGTGTGTGTTGTGATGTGTTCCCCCATACTTGTGCTATGTGTTCCTAGATGACCCTTGTCACCCTTATTGGTGCTTGGATACAAGAGTTATTTTTGTGTCGTAAACCTCCCTCTATTTGTATCATCATTATTCCATGTTTGTGTTTGATTTTTGAAAAATTGGGGATGATGCAAAGGGTTGGGGAAATTGATCTATAATTAGAGGTTTACAAAATAACTTGCAAATTAATCCTAATTACACTTTTTCCTCAATCACAATACAATTGGGTGACTATGTTGTTTAACAGTTGAAATTGCAAAATAAGTTCATGTTTATATAACTTAATGAAATTAACTAATTACTAAAATGTTGTAATTAGAACTCCAATACTGAATTGAAAAAAATAGACTGAAATGAAATTAGAGAGAATGTAAGACAGGATAGAGAAGAAGAATGAGACAAAAGATAAAAATATCAGACATAGGTTGATAACGGAGTTCGTCCTTCAAAGGACTACATCTCTGGGTCCACTTCTCCATGTTGGACCACTTTCATTAATATCGCCAAGCACCTAAAAATTCCTTCTTACAATATTCAAGCTTCAAAACCTGCACAAAATTTTCTCACAATCTCTCACTTTTACAATTTTGGTGTATAATAACACCTTGTAATTCTTCTCCTTAGAAAGAAATCAAATCTTCCATTAGCATTCTAATTCTCTCCAAAAATTCTTTCACAATTCTTCACTTGGTTTCCCAACTCTTCCATTCTCACCCCCTTTTATACAAGAAAATTACCTAATATGGTTTTTAACCATATGATTTACAAAATCATTCAATATCTCCCCTTTCAGGTAAAAATCTCTCCTAATCCCCTTTTTACAAAAATAAATCTTCATAAATTTCCCTTTTACATAATAAAATCCCCTTATAAATTTTACATAATCCTTGCAAATTATTTTAGCCCTCATAATAATCTTATTCTCGGGCTTATACAAATCAGGATTGAAGTTTGTTTTAATTTGTTTTAATTTTGAGGGGGTCAATAGTTCATATTTGGGAGATTCGAGCATAAAAATGTCTTTAAAATGTAACGACGCCCGCACATATCTCAAAGCCACCCGATGGTGGGATGGTAGAGAGATGTTTTTGAAGCAAGGTGGTCGGTGGTTTGACCCCCACCTACAAGTATTTTTAAACACAATCTAAATGTGTTATACATCAAAACCAAGTGGCGCCAAATGCATTGTAAGTCGAAAATGATGGCGCAATGGTGGGTGAAGGGAGTTATTATCGGGTGGTCATGGGTTCAAATCCCATCCACCATATTTTTAGTAATTGTTTCAATTGACCAATGTCAAAGGAGAGATAAGGTGCCACGTGGCACCCTATTGATGTGACATGTGGCATTATTTAATTCACCCATATCTGACACGTGTCAGATGCTAATTTGATCACCTGCACTGACTATGCTGCCACTTCATTGTACAGATGCCATGTGGCAGATTTTGATTGGACCATGTCAACTGCATCTATTGACATCACCTTGCCACGTGTCACACGCTGGTTCTACCACACCAACATGCTGATGTCATCATTTGACTTGGTCAACCCATTATTTTTGGCAACTTTGATTGGCCATAACTCACTCATATAGACTCCATTTTGCGCAATTCAAGTAGCATCAGAATCATCTCGATGAGCACTTCGATTTGATGCCAAATTTGACCAACTTGGAGATGACCAATTTTTGAGCTTTGACTGGCCCCTAGTACCCAGTTTGACTGAACCTTTGACTAAGCATAAACCGCACATACGATCTCATTTTGATGTGATTCAAGTTGCATCAAGATCGTGTTGGCAAGCTCTTTCAAATGATATTGGTTTCATTTGATTCTTAGACTATGAAATTTTTTAGGTCTTTTGGATCCTCTTGGATCATTCCTCCCCATTGAGAAGCTTTTGGACCTCCAAAAGGTCTATTTTATGTACAATTTTAGCTAGGGAAATGTTGCCCCATTTTCCTAGTATCATTTGTCCTTCCTGCTGAAATTTTAAACATGTGGCCCATCACAAACACAAAGAAATATGAAATAGCTTTGTTGATACAATCAACTGCATGTTCATCCATATTCACTATCACATTCCTCATCCACATAGAAATAACTAGTATAATAACAAGCAATAGTACTAAATACACTAATGTGAAGGAAATAGTATCAACATTATGAATCTCTTGAACAAGAACATTATTGGAAAATGAAACATTCAAACCCTCTTTTACCACCTCTGGTTGAAGGCTTGACTCTGCTTGCAACTGATCCTCACACTGTGCTATGTGTGACAACTTATCATGATTCAAATCTTCATGCTTAGTATCACTAGTTGTTATAGACATGAGGGTTAAAGTATTGCTTGCATTTACAATCATCTTCATATGCCCTGTGTTTACAACAAATCTATCATTTTTCATGTGATGAGCTTTTAAAATATATTCAATTCCATCCTTAAACAAATGATACTTATTATGTTCCCTATATAAAATGGCCTTTTTTCATACAAAGAAGGACTACCTAGAACCATCCCACAAATGTCAAGAAGAATTACATCTAACTCTACCTTATCTACAAACTTGGATGCGATTGCAAATCAGAGTTTACATTGCCTTGACACATGTAGCTGAGCATTATCATGCACCCAACCCAATGGATATGGCTTAGGATGAGGAGTTGTTTTTAATCCCAATTTCTTAACAACTTGTTTAGAGATTAGATTCACTTGTGATCCACTATCTATGAGTGTATCAATCTTGCTTTGTTTTTCAATAGCCCTTATATGAAACAATTCATTCCTCTTACTTTCAACAGGTACTTCATTACACTTTGATGAAGAATCATAGGAACTAGTACTGACAAAAGGACTATTACCTTTGATACCCATAATTGAGATCTTGGTTTCGTCATCGAAACCAGATCCAAGATCCTGCATGATAGCTGCAGTCTTCTGCTTACCCTTTCGATCCTTGAACCACTTTGGCTTCTGATCAGGATGCAGTTTCCAACATCTTGCATCTTCGTTCCCTTTCTTTTTGTAATGTGAGCAATAAGGCTTCTCGTCCTCTTTCTTTACAGTAGTTGTTTGCTGTGATTTCTCTTTCCCTTTCTTGCTTCCTTTGTGCTTACTTGAGTCCATCAACAAATTGTCATGGCTATTCCTTGAGCTTGTTTCCAAATGGATAGCTTGCATACTACCTTCATCAATGTTAGTTGGATTAAACATAAGTATGGTATGTTTCAAACTCTCATGTAATCCACCTATGTACTTTCACAAATTTTCTTATGTGTACAATGGAATTCCCAAAATTAAAGCCCTCTTCCTAAACTCCTATGTATATTCTTGCACACTTTGTCCTTTCTCTTGCTTTAATAATTGCTAGTTCATTACTAGTTTTTGCATATGCCCTAATAGATAGAACTATTTTTTAAGTGCAGCTATAAACTCAAACCAAGAAGAAATAATTTTTCCATAACTTAGATCCTTTTGTGTTCTATTCTCCCACCAAATTAAAGTTGTGCCTCCTAGGCAAAAAGTAGCTAATTGGATTTTTTGAGAATCCCCAGTAAACTTTTGAATTATACAATAAACTTCAATTTGCTTAATCCAATTATCTAGTTTATCTACATCTAGTTCTCCATTATAGATTGGCAAATCAAATTTAACATCCAGTTTTAACAAAGGTGTATTAGTTTGCACAGGTTGTTTCTTTTTAGAAGAGTTAGATGAAGAAGAGGATGAAGAGGATGAAGAAGATGAAGAGGATGGAGATGGAGGTTCAAAAGGGTCACCACCACCTCCTACTCCTTTATCTTTGTCTTCTTCCAATGAGGATTTGACTTCCTCCTTCTTCCTAGGCTTGCCTTCCTTTCTCTTCTTTCGTTCTTGCCTCTCTCAAAAAATAACTTCCACCATTGACTTCATCTCAAGAAAAGCTTGTTGAAAAGATTTCAGATTGAACTCTAGAGCCTCATGCTCAGTTACAATCTCTGACATCTTTGGTGGAAAGGTTTTTTTTTCTGATTTCAGGATTGAACTTTGTAAGTGCACCTTCTCCTTGCTTCAATTTCAACCTGGTTAACATTCACTTTTGCAATTTCCTGTTAGGAAGCTTTGATACCAATTTGATGTGTAATTACATTTTTACAAAATAACTTGCAAATTAATCCTAATTACACTTTTTCCCTGATCACAACAGAATTGTGTGACTATGTTATTTAACTGTTGAAATTAAAAAATAAGTTTACGTTTATATAACTTAATGAAATGAACTAATTACTGAAATGTTGTAATTAGAACTCCAATACTAAATTGAAAAAAATAGACTGAAATGAAATTAGAGAGAATGTAAGATAGGAGATAGAAGAAGAATGAGAAGAAAGATAAAAAGATTAGACACAGGTTGATAATAGAGTTCATCCTTCAAAGGACTATGTCTCTGGGTCCACTTCTCCATGTTGGACCGCTTTCATTAATATCGTCAAGCACCTAAAAATTCCTTCTTACAATATTCAAGCTTCAAAACCTGCACAAAATTTTCTCACAATCTCTCTCACTTTTACAATTTTGGTGTATAATAACACCTTGTAATTCTTCTCCTCAAAAACAAATCAAATCCTCCATTAGCATTCTAATTCGCTCCAAAAATTCTTTCACAATTCTTCACTTGGTTGCCCAACTCTTCCATTCTCACCCCCTTTTATACAAGAAAATTACCTAATATGGTCTTTAACCATATTATTTACAAAATCATTCAATATCTCCCCTTTCAGGTAAAAATCTCTCCTAATCCCCTTTTTACAAAAATAAATCTTCATAAATCTCCCTTTTACATAATAAAATCCCCTTATAAATTTTACATAATCCTTGCAAATTATTTTAGCCCTCATAATAATCTTATTCTCGGGCTTATACAAATCAAGATTGAATTTTTTTTAAGTTTGTTTTAATTTTGAGGGGGTCAATAGTTCATATTTGGGAGATTCAGGCTTTAAAATGTAAAATGTAATGACGCCTGCATATATCTCAAAGCCACCCGATGATGGGACGGTAGAGAGATGTTTTTGGAGTGGGGTGGTCGGTGGTTTGACCCCCACCCGCAAGTATTTTTAAACACAATCTAAATGTGTTATACATCAAAACCAAGTGGTGCCAAATGCATTGTAAGTCGAAAATGATGGCGTAATGGTAGGCAGGGGGAGTTGTTATCGGGTGTTCATGGGTTTGAATCCCATCCACCATATTTTTAGTAACTGTTTCAACTAACTGATGTCGGAGGAGAGATAAGGTTCCATGTGGCACCCTGCTGATGTTTCATGTGGTACTATTTAATTTTCCCATATCTAACACATGTTAGATGTCAATTTGACCATCTGCGTTGACTATGCTACCACTTCATCGTATGGATTCCATGTTGAAAATTTTGATTAGACCATGTCAATTGCATCTGCTGACATCACCTTGCCATGTGTCACATGCCGGTTCTTCCCGTCAGCATGCTAACATCATCATTTGACCTGGTCAACCCATTGTTTTTGGCAACTTTGATTGGCCATAACTCACTCATACAAACTCCATTTTGCGCAATTCATGTGGTGTCAGAAGCATCTCGATGAGCACTTTGATTTGACACCAAATTTTATCAGCTTGGAGATGACCAATTTTTTACCTTTGATTGGCCCCTGGTACCCAGTTTGACTGAACCTTTGACCGAGCATAAATCGCATGTATGATCTCCTTTTGATGTGATTCAAGTTGCATCGAGATCGTGTCGGCGAGATCTTTCCAATTATGTTGGTTTTGTTGGATTATGAGACTGTGAAAATTTTGAGGTCTTCTAGATCCTCCTAGATTAGACATTTAGGCCTCCCTTCCATGTTGACCCAATTTTTTATTTTTACTTTATTTTCTCATGCATTCTTAACATGGCCTGATATAGTAGGGGGTTGATGGTAGTTCATTTATATCCTATTATTATACTTATATATATTTATGAGCAACTCTGACCTTGAAATATCAAATCTCCCCCATGCCCTTTGTTTGCAATGTTTTTGTCTCTTTTTTCTTTTCTTTTATCTCTCTCTTCTTTGCTTGAGTTGTCCCTTTCATGCATGACAACGTCATTTCTATGGTACTTTGATTTTCAAAAAATGCATTCAATTTCCAATGAAATTTTCTCAAGAATATTTGTAATCCTTTTCAAAAAATTGCATTCTCAACTTGGACCTAACAAAACATGTTTCCTTCACCATGGGTTTGCAAAGAAAGAACTTGAGAACTTTTCTTCGAGGTGGGAGTAGCCTTTACCTTCCCCTTGCAAGGGGGCACTTTATTCCATTCGAATTCCTTGATGAAGTGAACATCTTTCGAAAGGATTCCTTGATGACAAATCCATTTGAGAAAAAAACATCTCTTTCGCACTTTCAAACAACGTGTCCCTTGAGTGGACCCCTCTTCATGCCAAGTTCCTGAGGGACCCCTTTGAAAGCCTTCTGACTTATTGATGGTCTGCATGACTATCCACTTATTTTTCTACATGGCCGCTTTTTTTTTACATGTTTTATCTGTGGGTAAACATGTCACTTTGTAGGTGCTCCTGTAAAGCCGCTTTCCGACTCTACGGAGTCTCCTTCTCTAGGTTTCCTCCATGCGAGAGATCTTGTGGGACACCTCTTTGTAGGTCTATGGGCCTATAAGTGGCTTACACCTCTGGGCATCCTCCATGTGAGAGATCTTGGGGGTCGCTCCCTTGCAGGCCTACGGGCCTATAAGGCGCTTATTTCATCGTGTTTCCTTCATGTGAGAGATCTTGGGGGATGCCTCCTTGTAGTTCTGTGGGCTTGTAAGGCACTTCCATCTGGGTTTCCTTCATGTGAGAGATCTTGGGGGATACCTTCTTGCAAGTTTGTGGGCCTGTAAGGCACATACTTCTCAGGGATTCCTTCATGTGAGGGATCTTGGGGGTTTCCTCCTTGCAGGTCTATAGGCCTATAAGATTCTTCCATCATTGGTTCGAGGGCCTTCGGTGTACTTTGTGAAGCTTCATAGTTCTATGGAGCTATTGAGTCCTTATGTTTGAAACTCCTCAGGGAGAGTACATGTGGAGTCCTTTGTTTTCCCTGAGCTTTCAAGCTCACTAGATTGTGGTCTACTTCCTCAATGATTCGGGTATAAATTTCTAACCCTACTGACTCTTCGATCTACTTTACCAAAGAAATCATTAGTATTCATGCTCGTTAAAGTGGGGGAAAAATGTATAGGAGCAAATTTTCACCCCTATTCAAATTCCCCTTTTACACATCCTCACCTTATAAAATCATATCTGAAGGTGAAATTCCACATCACCTAGCTTCCTTCCTTCCACTTGGCATCTATTTGTTGTGTCAGTGAGAGAATTTCTATCGAGGACCCACGCACAGTGCGCAGACGTTCGTGCAGTGTGTTGCCATCCTTGACGGATTTTTGCATCTGAAGTTGGTAGAGGCATTAAAATTTTGATTGGGGTCAATTTGTAACATCCCTCTTCGACTAACCGACCCTGAAAATGGTAGATTCTTCCCTCTTCTCCTTCAAATTCATCCAATTTCATTTCATTTCATCCTCTTGCATGCTCTTGCACTCTCTAAGCAACAAATTGGCATTCTCTTCACTCTCAAGCAACACTTCAACACTCCATTGCAACAACAGCACTCCATCAACTCCACATAACAAGTGTGAAGCAAGCCATAGCAGTGTGGGATTGGAGTCTTGCAAGACCTCTCTTCATCACAATTATGGCTATGGTGACCTTTCCAAGTCCATATTCTCCTCCATTGGCTAGTGAGCTTTTGGGTAGAGGTGGTAACATTTCACTCCTCTCCTTTGTGATTTGGTTGAGTAGCACTTTACTATTTTGTAGTGTTTATTGCAATCTCTACTTCGTTTATCTCTTTATCGCATTTTTCTATCTCATTGCTATATGGTTGTTCGTGGAGGTGGAAACACCAAAATAGGGGTCTAACTGAGGCAGACCCCTATACAGCCCCAATAATTTTCCCTTTCTTTCTTTTGTTCAAGTGAGACTACGCGTGGAGCTAGCTGGCGAACAGACACTTTTGTGAGATTATCTTTGTCACCCTAGTTCTTTTCTACTTGCTTTATCACTTTAGTCTTTATTTCCTGCATTTCCTCATTATGTTTTTACCGTCTAGATTTACTAGCTAGGCTATCAATTTTTTTTTGGTAGTTTATGTTGTGTCCACTATTTTATGACCATACAGATGCCAATGCTCCCGAGAGACACTAGCGCACCACATTGTCATCCCAGAACTGCATTGTCATCCTCATACAGAGAGATGTCTAAGGCATAGTACCGACTCCAAAAACTAGCTCACCTAGCCCAAACCTAATTTTGGGATATGTAAAGTGATTGAAGTACATTATAGTCCTCATAATTCTTGATTCTTGTCATAAAACATCTTTTAGAGTGAGGTAAGTTAGGGAATCCCTCCTCTCTCGGCTCTCCATGACTCGGAGCCTTGATGTGGTTGGTACCCCTCTCTTACAACAACTATCTCTAATAAATACTACCTACACACCTACACCATTCATCTTACTCAAATATTTTGTTTTTGTTTATACTCGGAAAAGTTAAACTCTAGGGAGTGAGTTCACCCTCCCATCCTTTAAACACCAATTTGACCTTACCCTAACATATAATGTTATGAGTTATCATATAAGAAGGCATCACCTCCAATATAATTTTCATCTTTAGAAACAGTCTCCTTATGATTCATAACAATTTCTTAAATAATCAAATTTGTGTATCATTGCATTTATGCATATTTGAAAATTATAAGAACACATCTATTTATTCAATGGAGATATATGATTTTGAGGATTAGGCATCATCAAATTCCTTTTCCTTTTTATTCTATTAAAACTAGCATAATTTTTTAATATACCCAAATTTATCAAAACTTTAATATTTACCATAGAATTTCCCAAGAGATTTACCATGTAAATTTGATTGTCTATCTCCTAACTTGTTCTCACAATTACCATGAGAATGACCTCTCACAAATAGGGCTTCTACTTTAATACATAATGGAATTCTACCTCATTTATTCTAACAAAGCTATAACCACCTCTTCGAGCTCCAACATAGTAAAGGCTAGTGTTTCTCCAAGTTCTTAAGATGCGATATGTAAGGATAAGGTTTTAGGGGTGTAAAAAACTCCAAATTTTGGCTATGCTAGGGGACTAATATTTAATAAATTTAAAAATAGCTAAAACTTTAACACAATGTGTTGTATTTGCGATAAAAAACCATGTCCCTTTTAGTTTTTTAGGGGTTTTTTAGCATTTTTCTAAAACAATAGCCTCTCATTTTTTATGTTCCAAATGGAGCAAGGTGTATATCCATACAAACTAAGACCTCCCCTCCAAGTCCTCAAATCCTCAATACATCTAGGATGATGGGGAAATCACTCAAACACCTAGGGACATGTCCATGTGGAACATTAATAGAGGTATGACTAACTTATCCCATGAATGTATGACTAAACATAATAAATTACTGCATTTATTTTCTTTATCCATATCAACACCAACATAGATTAAGTGGCTTTCCATAATATTGATATCATTTAGATGTTACATTATAAAGACATGATCACTCATACTAAGGGAGAACTTCTTTCTAAGAAAGAGGTTTTTTACTAGAAACTTTGTCTAATACAAAGCCATATATTTTTCGATAGCTACTTAATTGTGTCTTCTTCCAAGATATTTGATAGTGTACTGAATCTAAAAGGAAATTTTGAATTAATTTTTTTCTTCTATCAACTTTTCTCTAATCATGTACATCCATGTTCATGGTTTCCTTTCAAAAAAAACAATTTAAAACTCTCTATAAGGAATGAGGCCCTCCATCCCTTTCAAAAAAAACAATTTAAAACTCTCTATAAGGAATGAGGTCCTCCATCTTGAGATTCCATAGCTCAAAATTATGTCCATTGAATTTATCAATCTTCATCCTTATAATGATAGCTATTTGTTGTACTCAAAAATTAGATTCACTTATACAAATACTTCACTCAAACAAAAAATTTCATGGAATCAAAATTTTGTATTCTCCTACCTTAATGTCCTTGCTCTTATATCAAATGGAAGGAAATTAAAAAAATGTAATAAACCTTGAGAGGAATTATGCTAAAAATAATTAAAATGCAACACAAGCTAAACAATAAAATACACACATGAACACAATATATATCATGGGAAACCCTTTTAAGAAAAAATCCTAGTAACAAACACAACACCAATCAATATATGATTCTAACATAGAGAAGTTCACTAGTACTTAAATGATGTCTTCAATCTTGTGTTTAATCTAATAGCATTCACCTTCAAAGAACTTATTCTCAATTTTTATGAGTTGTTGTCAACATATGATCAATTTGATAGTTTGTTCCTATTTTTAAAACCTATCACAACATGTATCAAACACAATGTTGAGAATTTAACTTATAGGCAAGGGAAAATAGAAAACCACCAAATGGTCTCCAATACCATAAGCCCAAAACCTTGAACCCAAATCTTGGCTGAAATTCCTCCAACCAAACCTATTCAACCCACCTTGTGATTTCAATTCCAATGCTCCTATGAAGATTCCCTTAACCCCTACAAACAAAGAGTCAACTAGTCAAACCATGTGCTTAATTTGGAGCATTTAATTTCTCTTACAAGATACACGTACACAATTATTTCTAGTTGGTCAAAGATGTCTTTCTTCAATGTATTTTTAACCTCCATCATAAGTGTTCTTACAATGTCATTGTCACATTAAAATTTATCTTACTCATGTTTCATAAATGACATTCCAAGTGGCTTACAAAGGAAATCACAAGATTTCTCACCAATTCAGTGTCCCATTCTATGAGGGACCACAATTACATCATATTAAAATAATATTTATGCAAGATGCACAACACACCTTGCTAATATTGGTGGCTTTTTTTGTTTTAAACAAACTTTTCCTTCTCCACCACACCTACCCTATCACATTGTTGGGGTTATGTGTAAGAAATATCTCTTCAATTGTCTTGAAAAATGCAAGACTTAATTAAACATAGAGATAAGCATCATCCCCAAGGTTTTATTTTATGTGTTCCATAATTCACCATGATTTCATATAGTTTCCAACCAGACCTCATGTTAATATGACTATGGAACCTTGCTAAGGCCAAGACTAAGAGGTACAATGGGACAAATTCAACTCAAATGCAAAAATAGATATCTGGTTATAAACATCGCCCAAATTCAAACAAAAAATTGTTCATAACAACAATTCAAGAAACTCCATTTCCTTAGTAGTTGCAAACTTCCCAATGACCATTATCAACAAACCAATAAGAACAATTCAAAATGTCAATGAATAATATATTAGTTAAATTATCCTATGTGACCTTTAATAAAGAAAACCAATGTTGATTGAGTTCAAATAAAAAAAGAGCTAGCCTACACAACCTTAGAACAAAAGTTGGTCTACCTTAAATCAAATGCCTATTCCCATGCCAAGCATGCTATGTATTATATATAGCATGGTCAAATAATGGTAACTAGATTAAGAGTTGGGAAAAATATATAATTAATACCTCCAACAACAATATTAGTCTTATCCATATGTTTTGATTAAATATGAAGCACTGACAATAGCAACTTCAACATAAAATTATGAGATGAACACAATATGAATGCTATGGTATTTTGAGTTGGAAACACTCTAAATTGATGGAACCTAGATGTGTTATATGTAGAATAAAATTATAAAACAAGAAACTAGTCACCTACTTAAAAACACTCAAAATACATGTAAACTACAAACACCTAATTTTGGAAATTCCTAATTATAGAAATAATTAAATTGCATATATATCAAAATCTTTACCCTTTATGAACAAGTGAATTACAACATGATTATTAAGCATACATCTAAACTAGAATTCATCCTTTAGCTAAGTAGCCACAAGTAGGGAATCATATGCATCAATCACCAATGGGCCAAACCCAACCCAATTGCACCTCTAGGGTTTGAACCTTCGTGAATGGAATAATCAAGGAATATACCATCATCCTCACCAATTGTGCTCATCCAATTAAGCTACAAAATTTTGGCTCTAATATTTTTCAAATTTACTACCATGTCCTTTTTATTCTTAGGACCCTCCTTTTACATGGCTATCCCTATTTACTCATCTAACCACATAAAATTTAGAAAAATTTCATCTCCATTATGGTTGCATAATATTTTTCCACCTTACAAGGGAGACACCACCATGAAAGAAATAAAATCCATAAGTATAGAATTTTAGATAGTTTTATGGATTTGAATATTAAATACATTTCATTGTCTCAAAGGAGTTGAATGTTTGTGTATCTTATCAATATAACATTATGAGTGTATGTACATACAAAAAATAATGTGGCCCAAGAAAAATCATAATGAAAGATGAAGCAACTACTCCCACTCATGAATTCATATTTTCTCATGAAATAATGAACAATCTTGACATGTAGAATGTTTACCCCCTACACATAGGGAATTGCTCTCAACCCTATGATGGGAACCCCTCAATTTATATACAAGGGAAGTTAATAGAGTTGGTGGCATGATGATAAGACACATGAACCAATGAGAATTCCATCATGATAAATAATGCAAGATTAATAAGCCTAAAAAAAAAGGCAATGGTGTCAATGTTTGCAAAGAATATATTTGAGTTCAACATTGACACAATTTAGGAGTAAAGCTTCCACCTAGATCAATGTTCATAATATTTGCATGTTACTATAACTACAAATTGTCTTGTTCATTTTTAAGAGTGTATAGAAAGGTATGGAAAGCCACAATATCAATGATTGTGAGTAAACAATTTGTATCACTAAAACACTTGCAAGTGTTGTGGTCAATTTTATAATTATTATGCCTCATAGAAGGAGAAATGAAAATAAAACCAACCATCAATGTTAGTCATACAAATAGCAATGTCCAAGAAAATTACTAATTTGTAATAAAAAGGGTAAACAAGACCACATAGTGAGAGGAAATACGTATTAATAGCAACACAAGCTAGCGAGTAATTGGAAATTTAGATGAATTATTTATTAGGAACGCAATGTAATGGCCACCACACCTAACAATTCTCTTAATATTGTGATCTATAAAGCCTATAGCCATCTCAATGCTACATTGTGTTCAAAGTCAGATGTAGGAAACCTTTTATGATTATACATAAAAATAAAAACTAAAGAAGTTGAAATGGTTTAATTATTATAAGAATAGAACCACATGGTGAAATGATTTTAGTGACATTTTTTACTTTGTGGTTTCTTATGAGTAGAAAATTAAACTTCTTTCCACTATGTTTTTTAACTCTTAATTAATCCTCAAGTAAATGAGGGTGCTCTCTAGTAGATCCATCTGGTCATACTTTTTAGTGGGTCTGATGCCCCTTAAGTCAAAATATATTAAGCAAAAAAATGATGAGTTGTGGATCTAGCATCCTAGTTTCAGGAAACATTACTCTAGGGGTTTATTTACTAATTCAAATCCCTAGACCTACTAGTTACTAATTTGGTGGATGTAGATAGGGTTCGCATATTTTTATGTGGGTTCATCCAAAATAAACCAAGGTAAACTAGTCACAAATTTGGACATTGAAAGGAAAGTTGAGTGTAGAAATGCTTCCCTAATGCAAATCAATTAGGAGAGGGGCTGAAAAAATTTGTTTCAAATCTTTTACTTTTACAGTTAACTTAATAATGCACATGCAATTAAGTTTTCTCAGGTTTAAACACATAAACCACAACACACAGACTTTATGTGGGAAAAACCTTTTGAAAAAAACCCACACACCAAAGAATAGATCAATTGTATTCTAATAAAAATCTATTACAATACAATGTTCAAAGTCTATGCTCTTGTAGGTGTTGATTCACTGTGACACAAATTCTAGAGTGAATCCAATAGCATAACAACATACAAGTTTACAATCTCTCCACCTTACATCAAATGCACTAAGGCATAAATATATACTTCTCATACATGGCCATAAAGCATTTCCATGTGTCAATCTCTTCATCTCTGCATGCATACAAACTGAAACCAACAACATGCACAAGTCCCAAGTGACCCAATTGGAAACCTATCAAACATGCACGTACATGCACCAACATGCAAGGCTTGCAACTCCAAAAAATAACTAACCTCACATGTTAGGCGTCCCATAGAGAAAATCAGCTTTACTACCAAAATATAATTCACCCACAACTCCTAGTCACTCTAAGTGACAACTTAGTCTCCATTAAGCAAGTTTCCCTTCAAAGCTTCAATCAATAAGTCAAATACATGCCACATGGCATAAGGGAGCTCCTCAAGATTTTTTACAATTTGCAATGCTCAAATAAGTGCCTAGGTGACAAGTGTCACCTTTCCTTACCTCCACTTTTTTGAAGAGATAAACACTCACGCAAGTGGACCCCACAAATTCTTGCTTCCAAAATAAACTACCACATGTCATCATGGAACCCATTTTTGAGGTAGAAACAATTGCCTTTTCCCAATGGAGCATCCATGTGACATGTGTCACAATTTTGACTTTTCACACCTTGCATGTAGGATGCCAACTCCCCACTGGGTCCCATAAAGTGACTTAGCAATTTGGAAACAATTATTATTGAATTTAATAAATTAAATCAAAAACTTAGGGGTAAATTATTAAATAAATAATCATGGGAATCACTAAGGTTGAGACACCCTAATCCCAACATTCTCCCACTTGTTGAAGACCTTACAGAAGTCACTGTATCAATGCTCAAGTCGCAAGACCCATAGAATTGGCACACCATCTGAACTTATTTGTGTTCACTAGCTTTGCAATGCATTTGTAACATTCACCAAATTGTCCACATTTTCCAAGTTAACCTTTCCATATTCCACCATATCACAAACAAAATGAAACTACACATCAATGTGCTTTGCTCTAGCATGGAAAGTAGAATTTTTTGCTAAACATATAGCACTCTGGATGTCACAAAAGATATTAATTTGTCTTGCATAAAAACCAAGATCCAAACATAATCTCTTAAGCCAAATAGCCTATTTACAAGCATAAGTAGCCATCATGTACTCTGCTTTAGTAGTGGACAAAGTGACTATAGTTTTCTGCTTACTCATCCAACTAATTGCACCACCAAACATCATGAAAATATATCCATTGGTGGATCTCCTGCTATCAATGTCACCCGCCCAATCAAAATCCACATTTCCATGGATACTCACTAAATTTTGAGGTCTATTATGATAACCATGAAAACACAGGGCATACTCAAAAGTACCCCACAAGTACTTGAAAACTGTCTTTAATACATCCTAGTGCACTCGTCCAGGATTAGCCATAAACCAACTAAGGACTCTCACTGCTTGGGCAATGTTTGGCCTTGTACAGACCATAACATACATCAAGTTTCCAACAACACTCACATAAGGAACTTTGGTCATGCCCTCCATCTTGGTAGGATATTTTGGACAATCCTCCATAGAAAGCTTCGTCCCCTAAACAACTACAATAACCATTTGTCTACAAGTATTCATGTTGAATCTCTCCAACACAAAGTTCACATACTTGCTTTGGCTTAACCAAAGATTTCTATTAGCTCTATCTCTCCTTATCTCAATCCCTAGAATATACCTTGTTGCACCCAAATCTTTCATCTCAAACTGTGTTGACAACTAAGACTTCAAATCTGAAATTGTTACACCCCAATTGTGTGGTTACTATTTACTATTACTACATAGGGTAAATATGAATGTAATGTGAATTTTGAGATGAATAAATTATGCTCATACCTTGTTATCAATGTGAATGTTATCTCATTTGATGTTATCTCAGTTGATATTAAATCATGGAAAAATATTGCATATATGAAAAAGGATGGTTATTGAATTATTATTCTAACTTTGGAGATGTTTTACGTATACCGCATATGTTGTGAGCAATTGAGTGTTGTGTGCATGTGTTAGTGGATGCAGGTATATGTTCTATTCCTCCAAGCGAAGGGGAAGTATCACTCGGGAGAAGATCTTGGTCGGGTAACTGATAAAAGTAAACTATTTGAGCATACACACACCACATTAGAATGATTGATTTGAGTTAGTTTGTGGGAGTTGGTAAGTCAACCTTAGTTGATATGTCTGCATTGGAAGAGTCTTGTTTACTACAGCATGCATTATTGGGTGATGTTTATCTTCTTGAGCTTTTGTAGATTTTTCTTGTACTATTACGATTACATTGACAAGTGATATGTACGTGGAGTATGTGTATATATATGCACATACATGTCAATGGGATCTAACAACGTGTATATGCACATGTATACATGTACCACACATAAATACTTATCAATATGGTGGTAATTGTGAATGGCTATATGTGAATCGAATGTGAACATATATATGTATGGTATATACACATATCCATATGTATATGTGCATCGATACACACGTACGTTGGTGGATGGACATGCTCATACGAATGCATTGATATAGATATACCTACATATACATGTACATAGAGGCACATACTTTTATACATATATATATATATATATGCATACATTCAAAATATTGTTTTTGTTATATGTAAATACTATCTTGCCTGTACTCTTATATATATATATATATATCAAATGTATACTTACATTATTGGCTTATGATATATATATATATATAAATACATGATGGTATTTAAATATGCATATGTATATAATATATTATATATATAATAATATATATTTAACATATTATATATATTAATAGAAATCGACTATCACTTACCATGATAGAAGCCGATTTATAAAGGCTAATTATAGTCTATAATGACTATGATATTGGAGATTGGTTATAGTCATTTAAGACTATGTTATTAAAGGTCAATAGAATAGCTTATGACTATTTTGAGAAGTTGATTCTCACTCTTTTTTCCACATGATATGAAACATATGAAATGCATTTTGAGTTGTCATATATTGATACAAGCTTGGACTTGGTCGACACCTTTGATAAAGATCAACTTTGACTTAGTAAACATTTCTGCCATGTTTTATATATATGTTAGAGACTTTGTCAAACGTATTTATCATCTCAAGTTGACTCATCTCTTATGCAAGTCAATAGTTCTTGGTGTTAGATTTGTAAGTTGATTGTTTCTAATGGCAAGGAAACCATGCCAAACAAGGAGTGTGGATGAAGTTTGTGCCACCTTTGGAAACCAAATTGTTTTAGATGTCTATTTCATAAGATAATTTGAATTAAGCATATGCAGATTGAATAAGTCTTTGATTGCTATTAGTTTTGCAAGTCGACCTGTAGGTGATTTTGTTGAGTATGAACTTAGGAGATCGCCACCTTTCTCCTATGTTTCATGTGTTTCTTTGCATGGAGCTTGTTGTCCATTAACATGCCATAACTGAAGGCCATGAAGTTACCGAGCTGCTCTCTAATTAGAAGATCCATTTCATTTGAAGGGACGAATCATTAGCATTTTTCTTGCAAGTCTTTATGTTTCTTTATTATCAACTTATTCCCAGTTTTATTTGTGAGAGAGAGAGAGGGAGATTTCCATCATATTGAGAGAGGGGGTTGTTTGAGTGAAGTGATCTATCAACTTAAGAGTTGGAAGTTCT
>VDFB02291388.1:0-25357 GCA_007258455.2 Sequoia sempervirens | reverse complement strand
CTTATTTATAGCATGGGGTACAAAACTAGCACATAATTCCTTTTATCATCCACAATCAGATGACCAAACAAAAATTATGAATAAATGTTTAAAAGGACATTTACATTGTTTTCTTTTGATAAAAAAACACAATGGTCCAAATGGCTACCATTAGCAGAGTGGTGGTACAACACATCATTTAACATGTCCAATAAAATGACTCCATTTGAGGCTCTTTATGGCTACCCTCCACCATATAATTCTTATTTACAATCTCATTCTAAAGCTCGTGCAGTAGAGAGCCATGTTCAACACCAACAAAAAATATTGTAAATCCTTAAGGATAATTTAGTTATGGCTCAAAATTGAATGAAACAACAAGTTGATCAACGTTGTAGTGAGAGGCATTTTGAAGAGGGAGATTGGGTATTTCTTTTATTACAACCCTATAAACGAATTTCCATTAAAAATATAAGAACATGAAGCTTACACCTTAATTTTATGGTCCTTATAAGGTTATCCATCAAATATGAAGTTTAGTTTATAAGCTAGAACTATCAACCTCTTCCAAAATCCATCCTATCTTCCATGTTTCTTGTTTAAATAAAGTAATAGGTAGCGATATTCTAATTTAGTTAGGATTGCCAGAGTTAGAAGAAGAAGGAAAGTTTATTTTGGAACTTGAGAAAATTATTGAGAAGAGTGAAACAATTATGAAGTAGATCTATCTTTGAATTCCTAATCACTTGTGGAAGAATATGCCAATTGAAGATGTCACATGGGAAGATGAAGAATTCACACTAAATCATCTAAAATTACTAGGACAATGCTTTTTTGAAGGGAAGAGGCATGTTATGTCCCTACTATTCTATCTAATGTTATGACCCTAATATTATATATCCTAATAATATAATATATATCCCTAAGTATAATGAGTTAAGCACTTGTGACATGCTTAACCTTAACATTAGTTTTAGTTAATACCTTAAATATTCTTTATTATGATGAAGGGGTACGTCCCTACATGGTTAAGCCTATAAATAAAGGGGAGACATTCCTCCCAAATCATCATATAATCAATTATTTAATTCATATCATATTTTTTATTATTGTTGGTAATCCCCTCAAAGTGGTAAGCTATATTTATGCTGTTTACAAATATTTCCAAGAAATATCATAACACAAATAGTGATTTTGGCCTCATGATTAATCTAGAGGTTGGTGCACGATTAAGATTCACTATTGAGGCGGTATGATGTAATGGTGTAACTTAATGCTATCATTTCTTGGTAGTTCCATTGGTGATGTTTCCATGTAGGTGGTTGTGGTGGGGTTATGGGTACTACCACTCAACCACCCCTACTATAGTATTTGGAATATCCTATGCACTGTGTAATCCTATATAGTATTATACCAATTTTCATAAATAATGCATAGAACTTTCATATGCCTATGCAAAGGTTGTATGATCTCTCTTGATAAATTTTGTGTCACATACTTCCAACACAAAATTTTAACAATATTTCTATGAAAATAAAGGTTTTTGGGATTTTTGAAAGTAATGGTAGGGCTTGTTTGACCTCAAAATGTTAAATAAATGAATAGTCCACTTGATGTAATAAGAAAACCTCTACTTGCAAAGAGGCTTCCTAGAGTCTAAATCAAGGGAAAAAAAGCCAATCTTTTTCTTGAGCCTCCCATATGCTATGAATTTTTTTCCTATGTTTACATGATTACTAAAATGTTGCAAACATCAAGAATCTAGAAATCGTAATTACAAACTTAAGAGTTAATTATTCTTTTCAAACTAGTCTAATTATCTAGATCATTTGATAATGGAAGAGAAGAAAAAATTGGTTCTTAGGAAAACACACATGGAGATTTATTAGGTCCCTCTAATCTCATAAGAACATAAAAATCTAAAAACTCTACATTAAGACCAAATTTTTGATATCAAATTAGAATATATAAAATAGAGAATAACCTAAAATCTAACACTTGTAAGGAAGTATAAACTATGAAACAATAAATACTAATGATTATGAAATCAAATTAGCATAAGAAAATAGCTAATAGAGAAATATATATGCTCACAAAGAAAAATAATATTAAAAACTCACAATAATATAAATTAGATAGAGGGGGATACATTTATAAGCCACTTAGATGCGTGAATCAAGGAAATTACAAGTCCAATAAGTATGAGTTAACTCTCAATCAAGAGGTGAATTAACTCAATCTAATTGAGGTAGTCATGGCACTAGTGTACCACAAGTCAAGGTGTACAAATGTCACTATTAGCTACCTAGGAGAGAATAATTAAATATTCATATATCCCAAACAAACTTATTGAATAGATTCACTCTCACAATTAGGGTAGAACATATTCAATATGAATAAAATATTACACCAGTAGAGCCCATAAACCTAGGATCACTTTAAAAAATGGTTATATCTCCTCTTTGATTGAAAAGGTTTCCTTGAAGAAAACCCTCACACAAGGAAATATTATTGGTTGATGGTATCCATTCTTTATCCACTTAAATAGCCAATTATTTATTAAAAAGTCAAGCATCAATAAATGTGTCCACCAAACTTATCTTGTGCTAGTTGATAAGTAGGCATGATGATTCTCCCATAAGAGTTTCGATAAAAAAAGAGTCACCCCATTTCCAAACCATATATAAAGAAATATTTTGTCCTAATAATAGGGGGATCCACTATAGATGAGGGAGCATTTGGAATCTCAACACCCAAATAGATTGTAACATTATGATACAAACAAAGGTTCACTAGGGGAAAGGACTTAGTAGCTGCCCACCCTAACTTCATGCACCCTAAGCTCTTAAATGGTACATCAGATTTTCATTATTACTTTTTGGTTTCTTCATATGTGACTTAGAGCTTAAAGCTATTGTTTTAGCTTTTTAATAGTTACGATGAATGTAAGAGGATCCATTATATGCACAATGGTAAAAAAACTAGTCATTTAGAAGTGATGTATGATACTTATTCATATGCACCCCAATAATCATGCGCTACAACCACCAAAAAAATTGCACAACTAATCCAATACATATTCCTCTAATAAATGTTTTGGCCATTACCTATGCACAAATGTCTGACTAACCGTGTGCTATGGGTAACAATAAAGTTGCACAACTCTTTCAATTAAATATTCAAATTTTAACTACGGGACATACAAATAGATGACTATTAATCAATGTCAATAGTTTTAGTGAACTTTTAATTATCATATATTAGTATGTGGGCGGCTACTAGATCTTTAGAAAGAGAAAAACCAACAATTCTAAAACCAAAAACAAACAAATAGAAATTATAAAAATAGCTAAAGATAGCACATTTTCCATAGAAACTCAACAAGGAAATGGAGAATCAGTAGACGTAGGCAACCGCCTAAAACACCTATCAAAGCAGAAACTCGTCTCCATTAAATTGTGTGGCACTCTTAGCTTTATAAACAGGAAAATGAGCTTCATGATGAACTCCAGAGAGGACGATGCGCATGCAGTCCAAGCTCAGGAAAGGCGAAATGATTTGAGGGGATGGTGTACAAGTACTATCCTATCACACCACAATTTCCGAGGCACTAAATGTCCTGGTGCAAGGTTAACCAGTAGGGACTAAACGTCAGGCAGCATGGTGTGATGTGAAATGAAGTTTTTGACTCTGCAGATGAAATTATTGTGTAGGAATTTGTACGTTTCTCAGACCACTTCCTCGGATCAATTATGAAATCTTATGTACTGACGTAGAAAGTGTACCAATCGTATGAAAAGCAGTCTGAGAGTGGGCGGAGTCTTGTGAGGCGTTTCTTATATGAAATAGACAACCTATTTTTTCAGATCAAGTGTTGAAAATGCTTTTTCGCTGTTTTCCGCCGTTTCTTTTGTCTCAGTCCAGTCCTCGGACGGCGCCAAACATTAAATCAGAAGGAGACGCAGAATATCAGTCGCCTTTATTGAAATCCATCCTGTCAGCTCGAGTAGGTGGCCTTTGTAGTAGCTTGGGTAAATTCCATCATCTACTTCATTTGTAAGTCATTGTAAGTTCAGTAGTGAATGTGTAGTTGACTAAAAACAAATAAACAATTATTTACACATGTATTTCGAATATAAGGTAAGTTGTACAAAAGAATTTATTTTTACATTTATAAAAATACTTTTACGTTTACAATTATCATTATATGCAAGTGACCCAAAACTTAAAATGTATTGTATTTACATATACATGTGTGGAGTTAATGGTGCCTAATATGTCATAATATAAAACGGTTCCTAATATGCAATCATATAAAACAACTATCAGCTTTATGGACTATTAATTGCACTTTCTTCCACATTTCCTTTCACATTTTCATGCAAGAACTCCGTCTACTATTGGTACCTACACATACAGGAAATGGTGTAAGGCTCCCCAATAAACAAAAATTATAAATATTAAATCAAATATACAATTGAATTCATTCAAGCCGCCATAGAAATCAAACATAAATGACAACTGCAATATGAAATGACCGATTGTTTTCCACATATATTCAAATATGAAAATCAAATACCACAAATCAATGCCTATATGTGTGTGTGTGTGTATATATGTACATATATGTATATACATATATATACACATCTATGCATAGATGCATATAGATATATATACATATACATAGATGTACACTCGTGACACATTGTATGTTGCATTGCAGTCCTAAGTCTTCCAGACCATACATGTTTATGTTTCTGTTATTGACAAACATGTTTATGCTTCAATGACATGACGTGTATAGGGTTATTGCCCCAATGTTTTGTCTAGTTTTAAGATTACACCTCATGCATTATCTCCTTGCTTCGATAAACCTCTACCCATCATTTCTCCTTACATTTCGTAGAAAAATAATATTGATTTATCTATTTTCCTTCACTTATCTTGTCAATTTCTCATCACCATATGGATGTTGTGTATGGTTTCATTATATTGTGAAATTATTTCAGTGACTGTGAAGTAATTACAATTCAATTTGGGTATAGGCTTTCTTTGTTTCAGTAATATGTCACCACACATAGATTTATGTGTCTACATGTATACACAGAAACACATATACATATACATATGTATACGTATAAGTATACACACACACACATATATGTATATACACATTATTTTTTCCGTGGACTTCTTTCTTCCTTCCTCTCCATCTTGCGACACTCTATGAAGGCTTCTCTTCAATGTGTGCTCTCCTCTACTCACAAGTAACACACCCAAATCCTTCCTTCTTACATTTTACAGGTATATTAATAAATTTTTAATATTTCCTACATGCAATTTGTTGTGTTTTTTATCATTTATCTCTATGGAATCAAGGGTTTCATTGAAATGATTTCTTTCACTTTATGCTATGAAATCATTACATAGAATATGAAATAAAATAGAACATTGTCTAGCTTTATTCTAAATCCCTGGTTTATAATCATGAAACTTAATGGGGATAGTGTTATTGTCCCAATTTTTTGACTAGTTTTAGGATTACACATCATGCATGTTTTCCACATGACATATATTGTTGACCCATAATTTCTCCTTACATTTTTGTAGACAATGATATAATTTAATATGTTTTCCTCCACTTATCTTATCAATTTTGCATTATTGTATACATATCGTGTATGGCTTCATTATATTGTGAAATTATTTTAGTGACTCTGAAGCAATTACAATTCTATTTGGGTATAGGTTTTATTTGCTTAAGTAATATGTCACCACACAGATATATGTGTCTATATGTATACATATAAGTATATACAAAAATCACATGCCTATATATATGTATGTATAAATACATCCATATATATACATACACATATATAATTTTTAAAGAAGGGGCAATGTACTATTTGATTAAAACTTGAGTAAAACCCAAGATTACATGAATTTGTTTGTATATATTCATGACACACTTTGAAAGTTAGAATGTAGTGTTAAGCCTTTCAAATCATGCATGTTTATGTTTCTAATATTGAAAAACATTTTTATGCTTCAATAACAAGTAATATCGGTTTTACTATGGGTACAGGTTAAGTAAAAATTATGGCACTAGGTAAAAAGGGAAATAGATCAATAGGAAGAGGAAGGTGATCAATTAGAGTAACTCATGGGGTGCACTTCACTAATACACAGTCTACTTAGGAAGTGACTATAATCCCCAACTAAGAAGTAGTTGTTCCTAATTGTGTAGAAGAAACAACCAACACAACTTAGGTTGAACCAGATGTTGAACCACTTGTTAGTATTAATGAATCACTTGATGTGCACCTACCATCACCTATACCCATTAGATCTACAGTGGTCATTCCTTGATATGAAAAGAACGATTCCTAGTATCGAAGACAAGAACATGTCAATCAGTTCTACATTAATCAAGTGGGGTATCCCAACTGGTAGTTTGAATTTAAAAAGAACATTGGGTGAGTCACAACTATTGTTGTGACTCCTAACCACCATTTTTTTTAGAGAAATATTTGTGCAAAACGAAAAATATTTGGGAGTTACCACCATGATGAAGAGGGGACCATGTACCATTTTATCTAATGAGGACAGTCCAAGGACATGGCTGAAATTGGCCATGGACTTCAGGTCAATCAACTCCAATTTAATGTTGCCTAAAAAAATAGAAGTAGGCCCTGTTGTGCAATTTTCACACACACGCCCCACCAAAGACAGGGACCCTCTTTTTTCTTTTGCATCTTTGCTTCTTGGTTGGTTGAATTTTCAGTTTTTCTCTTCTTGGGATGTTATTTTTGGATTAAGTTTAGACTTTGGTTTGATGAAGGCAATATTTCGAGGCTCTGGGGAAATTCGCCTATCTAGGATTTTGAAAAAGTGGATTTTGAAGTGAATTTTCAATGTTATGTGTAAATATTTTTTGCACCCATGGATAGAGGACGAAAAATTAGATAGGGTTGCTTTTTGAATTTTTTGAAAATTCCTTCTAGAAAAAAAGTTATGAAGTTTAAGGGATTTTGACCTAGCTTGGATGTTTGGTAATCTGAGCTACCTCGGATTATCTGAAATTTCCATATTTGAAAAATCCGAGCTCCCTCAAAAATCTTAAAATTTTCCAAAAATGGAATTTTTTTTTTCAAAATGGAAAATTTTCCCAAAATATAATGTTTTTTTTCAAAAATGGCAAGTTTTGAAATTTTAGGAAATCCAAGCTACCTCAGATTTTTCATGAGGATAAAGCATCAGAAAATCCAAGCTACCTCGGATTTTCCAAAATTTCAATTTTCGAAAAATCCAAGACACCCTCAAAGTCTCGAAATTTTCCAAAACTAATTTTTTTTTCCAAAATGGAAATTTTTCTTGAAATGCAATTTTTTCCCAAAATGAAAAATTTCAAAAATGATTTTTTTCTTAGACTTTTAAAATGTTCCTAAAATAATAAATTCTTGAAATGAAAAAAATTTGAAAATAAAAAATTTCCAAAAATGGAAAGTTTTCTTAAAAGGCCAAAATTTTATTCGAGTTTAATTTGGATATTTTATGGATGGGATTTTTTTTAACATGTGAGCTACTAATTATTGTATTTGTTTTTCAGTATTAAATAAATTAAGAGGGGACTTGCATATGGATTCATGTCGGGAGGAAAATTTGGAAAAGATGACAAATAAATATTAAATATGCACCTACCTATGAATCTGTGCCACCAACTATATACCAATTGGAGAGGTTCCTTTAACAAGGAAAGATATGTGAAGCTGTATTTATTCTCCAATGAGGATTTTCAAAAAATTGATGTGATTGGGCCATAATGTAACTAAATGCAATTGATTGGATGATGATGTACCATGAGCTCTCAAATTAAATTTAAAATCTTGATGCTTCTAGAAGGGAAATTGCAGCCATTGGATGAATTAAATCATGGCCATTGGTTCAAAATGTAATTTTCTATAAAAGGCCAGTGCCTCCTCATTTTTAAAGGGTTAGACTAGGTCAAAATAGTTGATTATAAGTTGTAGAAAGCTAGAAATGGCTAGGTTAGGAGTTAGATTATGTAAGTCAGTAGTTGTAGGAGAGAAGAGAGTCTGGAAATTGTTATGTAATGCTGGAGAAGTTAATGCAATTGGATTGTTGATTTGGCAAGCTTTGTGTTACACTTTGATAGTTTATGGTTTATTATTCTCAATTCTCAGATGTTATATGGTAGATTTCAGTTCTTTTGCAAGGATGGTGAAATGTTAATGATGTTGATTGATCTTCGGTCCATACTTTTAGCAATTTGTTGATTGTAAATTGCTGTGTAAAGTTAGTCTGGGCCCTATATTGTGCTTAGTTCAACTATGAATGCTTGTTTACATTGCATCAATTATTGCGTATGTGGATGAATATTCATAGTCTAGAAATCTTCCAATTTCCTTAGAAGATTGCACCATTTCTGTGTAGTTGTGGGCTTGTCCTTGATCAAGCAGAGATTGGTTTTATTGGGGATTTGTCGATTTGCAACATTCATCATTATTGTGATCGATCTTAGGTGTTAGTTTTAGAATCTCTCTCAACCCTTCTCTAAGTTTTCTCTTTCTTTATATCTAGGTTAGTTTTAGGATTGAAAGCATCACCATATTGTTACATCTGATGAAAGTATACTTCCAACATTGTTCATTTGTAAGGTCCCTTGTGATTACCGACATTTTCAAATATTATCTGAATTGTTTATGTATTGTCAAGACCTGACATTAGAGACCTTGGGGTTATCTCTTGATGCTTGCTGATAGAGAATTATTTACCTTTCAAGAGGGATAGGATACTTGTATTCTATCTGAGTTGTTGTTGTGCAGAAAACACCATGAATAGATTGGCGCTAGAAGGAGGGCATGAGCATAAATCAACTTTGTGGGAAGTTGAATGAGCCATCATGTTGAAAATCTAAGATATGATAGATCTCTAAATCATAAAATACATATTTTGAGTCAAGATGGAAAAGCAGTCTTATGTTTGTCATGATGGGGATAGTTTTCAGATTGATTTTCCTCAACTTTGTGAGAATCTAAACAAGAGATTGGATCTTTGGAGTAGTAAGGGTTTGCATCAATATGCATTATCAGACAAGTGCAAAATTCATAATACCTATAGGCACAATGAGTTGGAATATTTAGAATTTTTGGGTAAAATCAAAAGGATTTTGCAAAGAGGCATTTTCATGCAAACCCTACCTGAACCATTAGCCTCTGTAGATTTGGAGTTTATTGATGTTACAATTGATGCATTTACACAGATAGTTGAAGATCAACTTGGTGGAGGTAAGTGTTTGCAAGATTTCATCTCATCTAAATGGTGTGCTGTTCATAATGTAGCCCATTCAGAGTTTACATGTCGTTCCTGTGTGGAAATTATCATTAAAGTTGGGAGATAACTAGAGTGGCAAGAAAAGTCAGACAAGGAATGCACTACAGAGAATCCAACAAATTATGAATCAAAAAATGATGTTGCAGCTAATGTTGAGGTGGCTCTGGAAGGGACTATGTGTAAGGAAGACAAATCTAAGGCATCAAAGTTAACAAAGGAAAATTTAAGTGAAGAGCTACCTATAAAAATCAAGGAGGATGTTCTTATAGAGGCTAGTCATATTTCTCAAAATATAGTGGAGGATGAGCTGCAAGAGAAAGGAGTTACCATACAAGATCCTCCCATCCAGAATGAGGATCCAATATAGACTAGATATGAAGAGTTTATTGCCAAAATTATAAAATATTGATCAAGCCTGAGTTATAGTGTCTGCCTAGAAGAGTAGTTGTTACCAACTTGGTGCAGGATACATGGGGAAGAGCATTCTAAATTCACCTGCTTCTAGTGCCATGCAACCATAAAAGAGGTGGAAGAACAAGTGCAGGTACCACAAGATATGAGATATACACTAAAGGATGCATCAAACAAGTCTCTGATAGAAGAATTTCAACAAGTTGCCAATGAATGTCTCACAAAACAAACTGAAGGAGCTGATATTGCTGATAAAGAAGCTGATGTTCTTGATGGTTATGATCAAGGATCTGAATCTGAACCAATATAAGATGAATTCAGGGAGACTTTTCATTTATCAAATTTTGTTTTTCCTCTATCTACTGATGAATTAAGCACTGAAAATTCACAGACTTTATGCATTAATGATGAGATAGCTAATGTGGTTCATATTGATGTGCAAGAAAACTTGAATGATGTTGGAGAAAGTAATGTTGCAGTCATTATTGATGAGTTGGATCACACTGTTGTAGGTGAAAATATGCTTAAAGATCAATCTGTGATTTCTCCTAATGAGCATCCTACTGGGAATTTTTTGTGCATGACGAGGCTTATAAAATTTCCTCACTAATTCCTCATGGAAATACTCCAATAGGTGAAAAGTTCCATTTTGATAATTTTGGATTTGTTCAATCTAAATTTGACTTTGCACTACATAGTGATGCCTCCAATTTTGTTTTGCATGTTTCCAATAGGAGGGGATTTTTGTACCATCAGTGGAGACCTCCTGATGATGCTAGGATCAACTCTTCACAATTGGGGAATGATGAATACCACCTTCAGTCTATAACAATACAAAATCAGGTTGTTTGTTTCCTTACTAAAAATTCTGAAGCTTATCAATTTGATTATGGAGGTTTAGGAAAGACAAGTTGCATATGGGTTAATCATGGTCCTAATGAGTTACCTTAGTTATTGATTATTCTTGATTATGAGGTTGAGTTTGAATGCTACAATGTGGAGATTTATTTTGTTGAGTATAAAGACATTTTTTTATTCTCAAGGACTGTTACCATTACATTACTACTTGTTCATGCATTGATTAACCATATGGGGGTGGGACTCAGTTTTCCTTGTCTGATCATGAGCCACTTTGAGTTTCTTTGTACATAATGTTGACTTGAATAAATGCAACTTGCTTTGCTTTTCTTTTGTTTTAGTCTATTTTTGTTTTCTTTAGGATAGATTGCTTTAGGATTATTTTTCTTTGGATAGTTTAGATGGCTTTTGGTTTGCTTATGTTTTGGTTAGTTTAGGTTTTCTTTGGGTTTCAATTTGGTTGTTGCTTTGCTTCTTCAGCTTGGGTTTCTATATTTTCTAGTTGGGGAAGTGTCTTTCCTACACAATAATTATTCATTATTTGGGACTATTCTGATTATTTCATTGATGGAATTTAAGCATGTGTTTTGAATGGATGGTGGAGATCTTTTGTTAGTGTTAGGCGGCCTGAATGTTTGATTTAAAGAGGATGGGTCATTGGTTTGTTTTGAACCTAAAGTATTTTGAAATCTTATATCTTTCATACATCTTAAGAATCCTAAGGTTGCAATACAGTCCTTGTATGGTCTTGTTAGGTGAAAAATCTTATTTATGCTTTAGTGCTACTATGGTTCTCAGCCCTGAGTGTGAACTTCATTGTTCACAGGTTGAAATGAGGAATGAATGAAAAGAAAAGAATATCAGGAAAAAAAAGAAAAAAGAAAAAAAGAAGAAGAAAATATTGAAAATAAAAAGAATGGATTCAACTTATCAAGAGTATCCAAATATCTCTATCTAGGCTATGGACATCTGGCTAGCAGTAGAGCTATGTTCGGGAAAATTGCAATGATAACCTCATTGGAGCTATGGATGCTTGACTGATAGTGATGCTCTATCGACGTTGGTTTTGGAGCTAGAATATTTAAGTAGCCTAACTTTACCTAGCTTGGTTTTTGTAGTAGCTCAAGGATGGAAATGAACTCACTTGCACACACTTGGATTTTCAGTTTATGTAAGGTTCAATCTACCTTTGGTTCTGATTCTTTGATCTTGCATTTTGATTTGTTTGCCTAATAGGAAGATCGAAACTAGAGATTTTGGGTTCATGATTCTTGTTCGTCATCAAAATGCTTTGGAGCATTTTCCCAGCAAGAGTTGCCATTTGTTGTGCAATCTTTCGCAAACATGCCCCACCGGAGGCGGGGACCCTCTTTTTTCTTTTGCATCTCTGCATCTTGGCTTGGTCAAATTTTTATTTTTCTCTTTTTGGGAGGTTATTTTGGGATTAAATCCAAACTTGGTTTGATGAAGGCAATATTTTGAGGCTCTAGGGGAAATTCACCTTTCTTGGATTTTGAAAATGGGGATTTTGAAATGAATTTTCAATGTTATTTGTAAATCATTTTTGCACACATGGATAGAGGATGAAAAATTAGGCAGGGTTTCTTTTTGAATTTTTTGAAAATTCTTTCTCGAAAAAAAGTTATGAAGTATAGAGGATTTTGAGCTCGCTTGGATTTCGTGTAATATGAGCTACCTCCAATTTTCTAAAATTTCCATTTTTAGAAAATATGAGCTTTGTCAAAAATCACAAAATTTTCCAAAAATGAAATTTTTTTCCTAAAATAAAACTTTTTCAAAATGGAAAATTTTCCTGAAATATAATGTTTCTTTTCAAAAATGAAAAATTTCAAAAAGTGACAGTTTTTGAAATTTTGGGAAATCCAAGCTACCTTGGATTTTTTGACTTTTTGTGAGGATTAAGCATCGAAAAATCCAAGCTACCGCAGATTTTCCAGAATTTCCATTTTCGAAAAATCCAAGACCCCCTCAAAACCCTAAAATTTTCAATTTTTTTTTTTTTTTTTCCAAAAGATGGAATTTTTCTTGAAATCATTTTTTCTTGAAATGGAAAATTTCCAAAATGAATTATTTTTTTCTTTGAAATTTTAAAAGTTCCTAAAAATGATAAATTCTTGAAATGAAAAAAAAATCAAATTTTTTTTTTCAAAAATGGAAAGTTTTCTTAAAAGGCCAAAAATTTGTTCGATTTTAATTTGGATATTTTATGGATGGTATTTTTTTGTAACATGTAAGCTACTAATTATTGTATTTTTTTTTAGGATTAAATAAATTAAGAGGGGACTTGCATATGGATTTGTGTCGGGAGGAAAATTTGGAAAAGATTACAAATGAATATTAAATATGCACCTGCCTATGAATCTGTGCCACCAACTGTATACAAATTGGAGAGGTTCCTTTAACAAGGAAAGACATGTGAAGCTGTATTTATTCTCCAATGAGGATTTTCTCAAAATTGATGTGATTGGACCATAATGTAACTGAATGCAATTGATTAGATGATGATGTACCATGAGCTCTTAAATTAAATTTAACAGCTTGATGCTTCTAGAAGAGAAATTGTAGCCATTGGATGAATTAAATCCTGGCCATTGGTTTGAAATGTAATTTTCTATAAAAGGCCAGTGCTTCCTCACACTAAAGTATTTGGGTCCAATTTTCGACGAACATTTGTTGAATTTTTGACAAAATATTGTCGGAATACCGATGAACCACTTTACCAATTTGTGTTGGCACTTTTGCATTGAACTTTCAACAGAATCTAACAACGTCGAAAAATCAACCAAACTTTGATGGTTGTCCAAGGATCGTGCTTTCGCTGAAATTATGAAAAAATGTCTATTCGACGGAAACTTTCGTTGGTGTATTTCATCGAAATTTCGACGTTTAGGTACTGCTATCTTTCATCGGAGGTACAAAAATTGCATCAGACTTTTTGTATTTCGTCGATGGTGTTCCTTGAAAGTTCAACGAAACTATGCATTTTTTTTTTAAAGTTTCTACATCATAGATCATCATGTTGGGTGAACTTTGCAACATGGTATGGACATCCATCATGTCATCTCTTGGAATGAAATGATTGTAGGCTATGCTAATGATGTCTACCCTTTTGAAAAATGGTTTGATTTGTAGTTGCATGACCTGGTGTACATAAACACTATTTATCAACCTATTTCCACTTGATGAAGTAGACTCATAAGATGGTCTTGATGTTTTAAAAATTGAATGTCTTTTGTAAATATATTTGTAAGTTGTTTCTAAGTTTGTATATACCTCAATTATACTTCTTTCTTTTGAACCAAAAATAAAATGAAATGATATTTCAAATCAATTTTTTTTGTCCTACTATGACCGATACAATTCTTGGACAACTTAATTGTACTTATGTTATTGCAAAATATTATTATAAGCTAAATTTATTTCTCCCCAATTTCTTCTAGAAAATTTTGAAGTCATGTAATTCTTAAATGTATCTATAAAAGTGACTGCAATATACTCAGTTGAACTATAGAAGAAAGATATTTTCACATCCATGTGATGTATGCTTTATTTCTTTTGAGCTTCTATTGAAATCACCACTCTATTGGTCTCTTATTTTTATAATGGTATAAAATTATCTTCATAATCTATCATATATCTTTGTGTGAACTATGCCTTGTTGTTCTTGTCTTTTCCTTATCCTTGATTGCTTTTGTTGATTACACCTTCATTCTTTATGGTTTTTAATTTAAGATAAATTTCTCCAAATGTGTATCTAAGTCTTTTATCATGAGACATAAGAGATCCTACTAAGTGATCAAACTTGAGAGTAGTCAAAGCTTTACTTTCCTTAATGATTATTACAACATGATTCTACATTGGTGTTAGAGATTTTTAACACCTTTTAAACCACAACCTTTTGTTCATAGTCTCTATCAAATTAGTCATCTTATTGATCACATATTTTACTTTTATGCAATAATCACCCACTCTCCCAACTTCTTACCTCTTCAAATTCTCTCTTCAATATTTGTAGGTTGATAATTTTGACTTGCTCACTGTCTTGATAAGCTTCTTGTAGATTTTTTGAAGAACCTTTGTTATCTTTTCACTTACAATTCTTATGATGCAAGAGCATCCCAATGATCCGTATCCACCAAAAATAGTTTGACTTGATTTTCATCCATTTAATTTGATTTTTGTTAAATAATATTACATTCTTAAATTTAATTGTCTCCTTTACAAAGGACAATATCTTAAAGAGTCCCCAGCCCTAAAAAATAAACACAGCATAAAAAAACTAAACAAACACTTATCATTTCATGTATTTAGCATGAACTTAATTGCCCCTCATGCATTCAACATGGAACAAACGTATCATTCATAAAAAATTTAAACATTAAACTCCATTAAAAAAAATCGGTTAAGAATAACATCCATCTATAAAAAAATAAGTTAGAACTTCCAATTTTAAGATTCTAAAAATAGGGGAGTGGGGCCAATAGATGGGCGAGTTTCAATTTGAAGATGTTTGAGTTGTACTTCCATGGTGGTGTATGCCAACACCACTGATCAACAAGTCTTCTGGAGACCTCTAAATTATCCTCTACTCCTCCACAACTTTTCTAATGAAAACATCAAAAATGAGGGGCACTTGGGGTATCGTGGGGAATAGTACAAATGGGGACATTACTTTATATTAACTAGAACAAGATGATTTCCAATTATTGGGGATATGACTGCCAAGTTAGACACTAAATAGTGGCTATGGGGGCAGAGAGGTGACTGTACTTATCGTGGTTTGTCCATGAAGTCTTCCCTTAGCATGCTCCTTTAGCTATCTATGTATCTAATAGGCTTGTCATAGAATTTCGTTGGCCATATTTTATACTCATGGCACTATCCATGTCAATTATGTAAGGTCATTCATAAATATAAAACTCTCTCTTGGAAACCTTTAATTATCCTTTAACATTATCCTTGACTACCATTTGAAGGTCTTCCATGTATTCATTAAAAATATTGCCCTCATAATGTCAAGAACCTATTGTCCTTTGTGTACTATTTCCCTTGCAAGGTGTCTTGAATTACTCTTGCCATTTAACTTATGAAAGCTCATAAATATCTTATGCTTGACCATCATAACAATGTTTGTATCAAGCTTCATTTACTCTTACTGCCCTTGATAGTCAAACACTATCATTTTCAAGGTATGACTGTCATGCTTTATATACCTCTGCCTCCTTCAAAATTGTGCATTTGGCTTTCAATGATCACAGTCATGGTGTTGTTCACAATTCCTTTGTTTAAGCACTTAAAATATTTACCAAGCATATGGTAGTGTCCTTCTTTAAAGTGTTGTCCTCTGTCAACGATGTAGGAACCTTACCTACTATCATAAATCATTGGTTTATGCATATGGCGGACTATACATACAAAGGCGACTGCCCCAAGCTCTTTTCAATTTAATATATTCCTCATAACAACCTATTTGAGCCTTCATAGTGATTGTCTTCTTTGCTTCTCAAGGATTCATAGTCACTATCATAGTTCATTTGATATTCCTTAGCCTTAAAATTATGGGATTTGTTTCAATATGAATAAGAGTCACAATAAATGTTTTACAAGTCTTTGTATAATGGTATAGTTAAAATTATTTATAACAATCTTCTAAAAATTCCCCCAAACTACCCTCATAACTTAGTTATACATTGTTTGTTCCTTTGAATTTGTTCTTAAATAAGCTTTTTCCGAGACCCTACCTAACCATGAACCATAATTGTCTCTCAATACATGACTTCCCTTGGAATGTTTTATATTGTATTTCTTTGTGCCTCATTTTCTTACATTTTGGATGCTCATAATGATTGTTTTCAACTATTTTATGCCTCCCTTATGTAAGACTATCCCCATGGCTTTTAAACTGCACTTGATTTTCATATAGCTAGCTATGATCTTCTTTTTATGACTCTAATCCCCTTGAATGATAGTGATCCTCTATGATTTGCATACCTATGAAAATGATCTCTTTGAACTTGACTTCCCTTATGGTATATTTCAAGGTTATATCCTTTGTTCCATGTGAACTTAGGACTACTCATTTGAAAGTACTGCCCACTCTTCCATGTACATTGTGGCTTGAATATCATTAGACTGCCTTGGATTGTCCTTCTTGCTTCATTTCCTTCTACCTATGACCAAAATTATCACATACTTATTCCCCTCTTTAGACTGTTTGGAATGACTATCCTTTTGGGCATTCCAAAATTACTAGAAAAAATAATTTAGTAAGTATAGAATCTAAAAGAAAACTCATCCATCCATCAAGGTGTAGAATTCAAGTAAAGGAAGTAATATCTATATGCATTTTCTACATCTTATACCTTCCAATTTGTACAAAGGAATGCATCTGAGCCATAGGTATATTCTCCTATATGAGAAATTGGAAATAAATCATCTAGTCCTAGCAATATGAGACATGGAGAATAAGAAATGGAAAGACTTGTATTTTGTTACATCTAAATGCCCTTTATGATAGTCATAAGGACTTATGACTATCCTTTATTTCAATATATTGAGGGAAGTACATGTTTCACTATCCATAATTTTATTCATACTTGAACTCCCTTTTAAAATTTTATCTACACTCCATGGTTTCTTTATAAAATGGTTTGCCTTTTTCCTCTACTAAAATCTAATTTGTTTGAGTCTCCTCCACCTTGACTTTCCATCAGCTAGTTATGGTTGTGGCTTAACAAGGGTATATTTTGGTAAGGAAGACAGTAAGTTGAATGAATGTAAGTAGAGAATTTTTTGCATACGGGTATGTGCAAGATCATGATGGTAAGAAGGTGGCAATATGATGGGTATGTGGCTGACATTATTTTTTTTACCCAAAATTGATGAAATGAAAGGGTTTCTAAAACGTTCTGACTTTCCATATTATAAATTATGCTTTACTTTTGGTGTATAGGTAATTTATTATTGCATTTTCTATTCAAATTAAATTAAAGTCCTAATTGATGGTGATTGAAAAACATTTATAGCTTTAAACAATATCCGCATTTTGAATCAAAACATCGTCCCACATTCTATGCTTACATATAGGATTAAAGAAAAATTAATTTCATGAAGTTTTGATAAGTTAAGGTCAGGACATATGAGTTGCATATTTTATAAAAGTTGTAATAAAAAATTCATAATTTTAATTGTTACTTGGAAAATTACAGGCTGCTTGTATCACATCGGGCATGGAGTCCTCTACTCATGTATAAAATATTATAAAAAAATATTATCATTTATTGTGGTTAGGGTGGTAAGTTAGACACCTACTTCTTATTTTTTCCTTGAAATTTAAGTACTACTACATTGAAATTTCAAATTTTTACCAAATGGATTTTTCTTCTTAAATAAACCTAGTAGTTTAAAAACTACATTCAATTTTCTACAGATTCTATTCTCTTACATTTTTTTGAAATAATGCTCAAATCAACTTGTTAATTTTTCGATCCAAGTTTACAACACGTTTCTTTGAATTTTTTTTGCAGGGCCTATTTTTTTTTCCATGATGATCCACACTTTGTACCCATGCGTAGATGGTGCAAAATTTCCTTGGTTAGGTGGGAAGCATCCCATTCAGCAAACAAGAGATCGAATATTCGTTAATCTCTATCTCAATCGAGCCTCTAAACCCTTCAAAGCTGTCAATTTTTCCACTAACCTCTTATGCACAAAAGTAAAATTTTAGAGTTATGTCACCGCTAAAAACAAAATAAATAGAGCTTTGAAACCAAATCCACACACAACACAATGTGGTATTCATACAAAGCCATACAAACAAACTAAACTCAGAACATTAGAATGGAAACAACTTCAAATTATGATGTAGAGCATGGACAGTTACTCCATTTGGGCATTTTATGTGGTTTCTTCATGTAAGAAGGAAAATCTATACAAAGGTTGAATAGTAAAGGTGATTGATGAAGATGTAGGAATTAAAGGGAATACTTGGATGTGGTTAGTTCCCGAATGCTTTGTTTCAAGAATAGTTTATTATTCTCTACTTAACAGAGCCAACCACCTGACAGTGGAAGCTCATTTGGCCCCTCCCCCCCTCACATCACTCTCAATTTCCCATACCCAATCATAAAACATTAATAATTCATTCATCCATTAATAACATATAACATTCATTCATTCATCCATTAATAACATATAACACTCATTCATTAACATATAGCATTCATTCATTAACATATTCACATTCATTCATTCATCCATTAATAACATATAACATTCATTCATTCAGTTGTTACATATTATCAAAAATATGGTTGTTATAATATGATTACAATCACTTTTTTTTTGTTTCTTTAATTTTGAAGCTAAAAAAAGCTAAAGTGGAGTATCATTTTCTAAAGCATCTTTAGTTGTTCTGACCTCTGCTCATGATCTTAATGTATGCCTAGTCATGTACTGATCACGATGTGGAGGCCACTTCAAGGGGGGCCCTGCTGCAATAACAAAGAAATGTTAAATTGATATGTTATGTTATTATTGTTACAAATATTTTATTAATTAAAAGAACATTAGAGTGGTGCTCTTTACCTGATGGGGCCACATCATGTTCCTGATCTTGTCATATAGCCTCATGCTCAACATGTTGAACACCCTCTAAATCTTGATCTGGAGTTGAAACACGAAAGGTTACATTAATGAATACACCAATTGAAATTAAATATGTTTAAAATAAAATTAGAGTGGTCCTCTTTACTTGATGGGGACACATCATGCTCCTAATCTTTTCTAGCCTGATCATGCTCAACATGTTGATCACACTCTACATGCTATAAAGTTGAAACATGAAAGGTTACATTAATTAATACACCAATTGCAATTAAAGATGTTTAATTGTGTTAATCCATACTGTGTTTTGTATAGCATATGAATACATCTAGTACCGGGATGCACACCATGACCTTCATCGATAGGTTGTGCTCCACCCTCACTAGGCTGCATTCCAATGTCAGGTGCAGTATTATCATTGTCTATCTATTTAAAACAAATAGGCACATAATTACTTTATGGTAGAAATTAATATTGAATAGAATTTGCAAGTATTCAATTTTAAAAATAAACTTTTGTGATTTTGTACATGGATGCGATTGGAATATTGTGTTTTCTAAAGATTAGAGACTCTTCGCGTTGGTGGCGGCTTCGCCTTAAAGCAAATCTTTATTTTTCCTCTCTTACATTGGAACACTCTGTTGAGAATTTAAGTCACGCATTTTTTGTATAAGATCATGAATTTGCTTCTATGGTGTGATAAAGAATAATTGTTTGCAATTTATTATTTGGATGCAATATAGGCTGAAACTTTATTGATGCCACAATTCTTGCAACTAGTTAATTTCAGCCATAACCACCAAAGCCAGATTTGTATTGCCTATGTTTTCCTAGTCTTTCCTTTGTTGCCTTCTTCAATGTGTGGGGCAGCCCTATGAAAAGTTTGAAATCACGTTATATTTGTAAAGAAAGGAGTAATTAGATTATATAATTACATTTGTTGATGGTATCCTGCTTTCTTCCTTGGCCAGATGATGTCTTTTCCTTTTTTTCTTTTCGACCTTCTCCCCTTTCCATCACAGGCCTTGATCCTTCCCACTCCCTCTCACAAGATCATGGGATGCTCGTACTTTTTTTTCTTCTCTAAATGTGACCTATATTGGTCCCTCACATACTTTACATATGTACCAGCTTTCTTAAGAAACTTTGTTTGGTTGAATGTTTTATCACTAAACAACACAACTAAATGGTTAATGAGCTTATCCTTTAAATCTTGATTTTGGGCATTCCACCGTGTATGTATGGTGGGCCCGAAGAGCTCCAATATTATATCACCTAGATGTTTATAAAAAACATCATTTCACATAAAATGATCATGGGATCCATTAGTCTAAAAAAGAATTTGTCTAATACAGTAAATTTCAATTGAATTTATATATATATAATAATAGATCTAAAAGAGCATTTTGCAAATTACTTGGGGCTACTCTATGTCTTTTGCATGGGAATTAAATTCTCGCCGGTCCGCAAAATGTATTTGGAAATGTTCGATACTGGCAATACCGGAGAGATCCGAGGAAATGTTGCTAAAAACATCACCGGCACTGATGGCCTTTGCATCACCCGATTACCTACCGTCGCACGCATACTTTATGTATTTCAGGCATTTGGGAATTTGAAAAGTACTTGAGCTGTACCGCCGGATGATGAAGTGGAATGATCATGTATTGATGTATGTGCGAGGAAGATCGGGGATGGACGCACTTGTACCAACCCCTACTCTCGAGAAGCACCACCTATTACCGATCATGGGTACTTGTATCTAGGGATTGCAAAAAGGAAAATCTGTAAAATAACACATATTTAGTTCATGACATAAAAGATTACAAATTATAAAACCATGAATGAACTTATGTAATAATTAAAGACCTCATGACAACTTACTTGCAAGTTTTGTACTCTCTCAGTCAATATTTTAACCCTCTCTCTTATCTCATTTGTTTGAGGCACTATGAATAACAATTGAAGGATTTCTTCATTACATTTTTTTGTGTCTTCCTTATCATATCGAGAGGGTTTGTTGAATCTATTGATGTCATCATCCTTAATAACGGTGACTGCCTCAACCCTATGGTGCCTGGTGCGCAGTCGGGTTAATGCGCAACAAAGAATGTTTATAATGTCACGAAATTAACCCAATAAACTTATGAAAAAACATAATAATAAAACATTTTATTCGTATCTAATTTGTACAATTACAATGAGGTAAACCTGTCAAGTAGAAGCGCCTGAAGATGCATCATGATCTGTGGTCTGGTCTGGAGCCTTCCCTAGACGATCAATGTCCCGTTGTGACAAAAACTAAATATAAAAAAACATTACTAAAATGAAACCAATAGACTTACGAAAAAAAACATAATAATAAAATGGTATATTGGAGTCATTAATTGGAGGTTGGGTAAAATGGTATATAGTATGTACCACCCTGATAGTAACTTTTTTGGTATCTAAGCGATTCAAATTGTAATCGATTAGCAACTCTTCCCCTGCAGTTATTGATTTTATCGCACATACAAATGCATGGTTTCCCTCGCGTGCCTCGAATATGCAATTGGGTTGCTTATTTATTTGACCAGTCATGTACTATTTATAAACCCTGCAACCATTCCACGATGCTTTTAGCGCTTTTTGAGTCAATGTACGTCGCTCCTTTTATTTTGATCCTTATCTTTTTGGAGTTGTATATAATTTGCCTGACAAACGCGCCTATGCATGCACAGTATTATAGTAGACCGGTTATATCCAATATTTGCCAGGGTGCGACATACTCCATCAATTGAGTAACTTTTTTGTAACAGACCTTTATTTTGTCCATGCAAAATAGGTCCAAACCATGAAATGACGATGGTGCTATGTGATATATCCTCTCGTTGACACAAAAATTAGTGTTTATTGGAGGAAGTTCCTTGGGTATCCATTGTTTCCATAGATGTTTGTACCTCAAGGGCACCTCGACATTGCCTATGCTCTCATCATCATAAGAACATGATCCCCCTTCAGCAAGAAAAAATTCCATGTGTTTATGAAATTTTCTTCTAATCTTTTGACCCTCTGGTTGATCTCCCTCTTTTTAGATTCTACTACGTAATGCCTTTCCCTGTTACTCTTCACGAATTTCCCTTGCTTTCGAGGAGAGCGGATAAATGAAATACCTATTTTGTGATACTTACACTCACAAAAGGATGTTGGATGAATTTCTTTCATGGTGATGTGATCCCAAGGTGAAATTATGATTAATCTATCATTTCATCACTAGAATTTGACTGGTTATAAGGTAATCAAGTCTTGATAGATTGCAAGTTATTGTTACTACTATCCAAATGTGTCCATCACAAATCAAATCAATGTATGAAGGAGACTATCCCTTGCAATTAGTGACTTTAAACTTTGTAACAAGTGTTAAATGCGACTATAGTCCACCAGTTACACAACCAAGGCCTCAAATGTATTGTGCAGAATAATGGTTTCACCATACATAATATTTTGGTTTAATTTGTCTTGAAAAAGATGAATTAGAACACTAATACACATAATTTAGGTGCATTTGTGAGGTGGTTCAGCTGTCCATTGATAAAATCCATATGTCTAAGTGGTTAACGGGGAGGGAGTGTGTACTAGGATTGGTTAAGTCATCATAAGTTTATGCTTTGGTAGTAAAAATTGTTTAAGTCATCTTAAATCCTCCTATGTCTAATTTCTTGGAGACTTTTGGTATGTTTTAAGGTAGGATGAGTGGTTGCATCAATGTTCTAGTTCTCTATGACAAGGTTTCAACATCTTCAAATAGTGAAAGTTAGTGCTCATAGTCATTTGAAACAACAACATTTTGATTCTTCAAAGGCTTGTAGTAGGTTTTGAGTCTTGGTGATAAGTTTCAATGTTATCACAAGGTCTCCATCCTCACTTTGTAAGCTTAGTGCACCTTGAAAAATTAAAGAATCAAAATGCCATGATGGAACTAGGTGCTTGAGGGGAGTTTCCTTGGTGTTTTGAAATGGTTTTGATGCCTTTTGACACCTCTTGAAGGCTCTTTGTATTCGGGCTTGTGGAAGTTGTATTAACTTTCCTTAACTAGGCAATTAGGTGTCTAAATGATGTTTTGTTAGTTCCCAACGTACAACCAATTCAAATTTCAGTTGTGGGACATTGGGAAGGTTGGTTGAAGATAGAAATAATCCTCTCTTGTTTGAGGCATGTGGGTTGATGAATCATTTTGAATTTCTAATGCAAAAGCTTACTATTTTCTAGAAAATATGTGTGTAAATTTCCTATTCTACTACATGGTACAACCTCTGTACATACTATAGGGTAAATTCATATTATGGTAGGATAGAGGGAAGACCTAAATTTATTTTGGAGGTGATTTGACAAGTTTTCATTGAGTATAAAAGAAGATATCGTCATTTTAGCAGGAACTAGTTTGAAAAACCCTCAAAACTAGGGTTTTGATTGAAGAATGGCTCTTTCTTCCATCTCCATGTTTGAATAACGCTAATTCTTGGTGGGATGGTAGATATTTGTGTATATTTTCATATTTTTAGGCTTCTAGAGAATGGCATGCTATGTGGAGGAAGTTTTGTAATGTTCTAGGCCTGGCATCCTCATGTGACAGGCCTAGATTGTGAAGGAAAAAGTTGAGTTTTGCTTGTTTAGGGTGATTTTAACTATGAAGGAACTTAAGAGTGATGTAAATGGGTGTAACTAGCATGTAAGAACCTATTTAAAGGCTTTGGGGTGAAGGGGATAACCTAGATAGTCAACTGTCCTATTGTAACCTGCCAATTAGGCCTCTTGGAGTAGTGTTGTTTTGGTCCATTTCTCTTTTAATGTACATTGTCAAGAAAGAAGGTTTTGAGAATTTGTAGGGGAATATATTACTTTTATAAGTTTAGTGGTTTGGGCCTAATAGAAGCTTATATGTGGATTTTATTTTGACTGTCCTACTAGGCAGGGCTATAAGCCTTTTAGTGGTAAAGAGGCCTAGTGGTTTGAGCGATGAGAAAATGTAGTTTCCTAAGTGAAAACTTGAGTTTCATGGTTTTTTTTTAGTACTATTTGACATGATCCAAGTGAATCCAAGACCTCTTGATTGTTTGAGTACAACAACCTGAGTTGGGGGGTGTCTTTTCCTTGAAGGAATAGTGGATTGGAAAGGTCCACATAAAGATTATTTGAGAGAGATATGCTAAGTTGGTGGTAAAGAGGCCTAGTGGTTAGAGCGATGAGAAAATGGAGTTTCCTAAGTGCAAACTTGAGTTTCATGGTTTGGTTTAGTCCTATTTGGCATGATCCAAGTGGATACAAGCCCTCTTGATTGTTTGAGTACAACAACCCTTGTTGGAGGGGTCTTTTCCTTGAAGGAATAGTGGATTGGAAAGGTCCACTTAAAGAGTATTTGAGAGAGTTGTGCTAATTTGGTGGTTTGATCATCTATTTGATCATCTAAAGAAGCTTCCCCTATTCACCAATTCCTCTAGAAATTGATATTGATTAGTTGCTATCATCCTTTTTTTAATAGAGGATTTTATATCATTCCATAGCTTTCTTTATTATTGAATATGGCAACACGAGTCTATGTTGATATCTTTTTCATTGAAATCTAAAGACTAAGAGGTACCTATTCCACCAAAATCATTTGAGACACGATCCCATCCTCATCCCTTATATCATATCTTTGGAAGTGAACTATTTGATAAAATGCTTCAAAGAAATGTGGTCTCATGGTGATGGAATGCCATGAAAATACATCACCATAGGCATTCATCATGGCATTCCATCACTATGAGACCACATTTCTTTGAGGCATTTTTTCAAATAGTTCACTCCCTTGTCTATGGCTTGTCATGGAATTCCGTCACCATGAGACCGTATTTCTTTGAGGCATTTTTCCAAATAGTTCACTTCCTTGTCTATGTTTCTTTCTATAGAATGATACACAACGATTTATTCACTTTCTTCTTAAAAAATCATGGTATGCAATCAAGAGTTTTAAAAGAAAGAGTTTTAGAGTATGGGAAATTTTGTTTTTAGGTCCATCTTTTAACCCTTGATTCTACCCTATGTAATACTTTAGCCAATTATATGTTAAGGTGGTTAGAATTTTAAAATATCTCTACTTAGATGT
>VDFB02291387.1:0-28975 GCA_007258455.2 Sequoia sempervirens | reverse complement strand
TCTAAAATCCTTAATTAATATATCCTAGAGTGATCACTTTAGGACACTTTATGGCCATTAAGGCACAAATTTAAGATTTTAAGATGTTTTAAATGATTTTTTTCTTCTTTTAATATTTTAAGATTGCATTCTACCCACGCCAACACTTGAGTGGTTGTACATTTAGTTGACTTTGATAGCTTGCTAATCAAATACCTAAGGAGGATGTGCAAATCCTCTAGGAGATGGGTCTCTACTGGGCCTATCTCTTGCTAGCTATGTGGTATCATGATGCCATGTTGATGGAGCTAGCAGAGAGATGGGACGCAGACACCTACACCTTCCATCTACTGACAAGAGAGATGACAATCACCTTATAGGACATGCACCGCATACTGTGAGTGCCTATCTGAGGAGAGAGGGTATTCCTAGCACAGGATAGGAGCTTTAAGGAGATACAATCACATTGAGTATTTCCTAGGAAAATTGGTGTTCTATAGGATCATGGGACCACACATTGAGCTGTCATGGCTTTTTCATGCACATTCACCACTAGTGAGACATATTATTATTTTCATAGTAGTGTTGTTACTAGTCCCCAATGGCTGTGGAGCACATTTGGAGGGGGGGCTAGTGCACATGATTCGAGACATGGAGCACTACCATGCCATCTATGCATGGGTTTAGAGCATACTAGCACACTTGTACTATGACTTGGGTTGGTTTACTTATAGAGAGCTACATAGCATGCTACACTACACCTTATTAAAGACTTGGATCCTAGAGCACATTACCTACACTAGGCCTACAAGATTCCCAATTTCCATAGTGGTGAGATATCCATGAACCTTCAATTATCCCCTTAGGTAGGCATGGTAGCATAGTGATGTACTATTTTGGAGGATTAGATTTGAATGACTGAGTGAGGAGGAAATTGTATGGAGACCATATTTGATGGAGTTATTCTCACCAGACACAACAGGACACCTGAGGCAGATGTAGATAGATAAGATTTTACTAGGATGACATGATCATGTAGTGAGACCCTTCTACTATGATCATGTCATGCGACATTTCAATTAGGTACAATGATGACCAAAGCTACAGGATTTATATAGACAGTTAGTATGGAGCACCCATAGACTAGGGGACCTTAAACAACTAATAGAAGATGATGTCATCTTGAGCAATGTAGAGGAGGAGGATATAGACATGCCCCTAGTCTCTAATGCAGACTACATCAACATGAAATAGGAGTACAAGTGGTGGGAGGTGGCTTAGCCAGGAGCTATCTTTCCTATGGACTATCCTATGGGCTTCACATGACCTTTACCATATCTAGGGGAGGAGGACAAAGAGTTAGGTAGAAGGGTAGATCCAACAGATCTATTCCTAGAAGGAGATGGGGAGTTAGAGGAGGGTAGTGACTATGAGGATGAGTAGGATGACAAGGAGATAAGAGACTAATAGAGCTAGTTGATGAGTGAGGATAGTGACAGAGGTGAGGCTAATCCTCTTAGACTTGAGTGGAGAGATACAATTCCCACATGGGTTACGAAGTGACAGTCTACACATGTGAGTATTCGAGAGCACAAGGAGAGTAGTAGGTCATTCAAGATTCCTATAGATCATGCTACAAACCAAGGTGATGATATTTATCATTATTATACTTTATGTTTTTATGTATATCATGCTCATGTATATGTATATATATTATGATGATGTATACTGCTTATATTCTTATGATTTATGTCTTGTAGGGCTCATGATAGATCTCAAGGATCTCTTCTGACATGTAGCTACAAAGATAGTGTCACCCCTTCTTGCAAATGAGACTACAACATAGAGTACATTCCCCCACCTTTCATGGTGGAGTACATGGATCTGTTTGAGCCTTATGTGAGGCTCAAGGGAGCATATGTCATTGAATGTAGATGCATTGATTAGGAAGAGGGTAAAATATCAACATTGGTAGTAGAGTTGGAGGAGGCTTAAGTAGCTTGACAATCTGAGAGAGATGCTATCTTACAGTCAAAGGTTGAGTGCCTGTAGAGAGAATGCTAGAATCTAGGCTAAAATTGACCACATAGAGCGAGAGTGTGTGGAGGCACTGATATGCAAGGGTGAGTTATGTGGTCACTACAAACTATGTAACAAATGACTAGCATGAGTAGATCTTGATCACACACAACTATCTATGGATGGGAACAAACACCACATCTCGAGGGATCTAGCCGTTATATGCCATAGTGCCATTGTACTAGTGATGATATGTATTAAATTTTTTGATATATATATACACGAGTATGCTTGAATTTTGTGTTTATGTGTTAGATGGTAATGTGATTTATTAAATAATCTCTATTAGACTATTCAATAAATATCTCCATGATCTAACATGTCTTTTCTTAATCTTTCTTAAATTTATGATGTAGTATGTTATGCTAAATTAAATGCACTTATGATTTAATTGTAAAACATTAAATACCAATAAGGATTTAATGTAACATTTATCATACACCATAAGTTCTGAATAGCATGATACCTAAAGTAAAAATCCAAAACCACATTGGACCCACTACTCGAAAACTCAAGACACAAAGGACTATGTGCCAAGAATGAAGCGAGCACAAGAGACAATGACACACTATTCATTAAATCTAATAAGGTTGCTTAAAAAATCACACTATTTAGAAGGCTAGGTGTACTACCCATGCAAATGTGCAACATTAATAGGTTCCCGAAGGGGTGTACCATCTATTTCAGATATTAGGTATGCTCCAAACCTATAGCTCTCTTGAACTACATAAGGTCCTAACCAATTAGGGCTAAATGTTCCTTTCTCTATTGGGTTAGCATTGACATTTTGCTAATTCTTGTATAGCACCAAATAACCCTTGTTAAATGAATGCAGGATGACATGATCGTTATAACTAAATATTGCATTTTATTATGATAATATTAAAGATATTTGAGGGCGTTGATGTACCTTTCATCGAGCATTTCAAGTTGATTCCCTTGAAGAGCAATTCTCAAGGAGGGGATCTCTAACTCTAAGGGCATAATTGCCTTGACACCATAAACAAGGTTATATGATGTGTTTCCTATTGGAGTTCTGATACTAGTACGATAAGCTCATAATGCGTATGTTAATTGCATATTCTAGTCTTTATTATGTTTGTTCATTATTTTTCTTAGGCTTTTCTCAAGAGTTTTATTATTTGATTCAGCTTGTCTGTTAGATTACAGCTAGTAAGGCATTGAGAATTGATGTTGTATATTAAACGTCTCCAAGAACTTCTTCACATCACTATTCTTAAATGGTGTTCCATTGTCTAAAGCTAATGAGGAAGGAAGTCCAAAATAAGCAATAATGTGTTCCAATATGAAGCAACATATTACATCAGCTATTGGGTATGTGCAGGATCATCATGGAAAAAATGGGCCCTTAAGTGGAAAAAAAATTAGAAAAAGAAAAGTTAGGCAACTTGACATAAAAAATTGAATAAGTTATCTATATTACTTCAAAAATATGTAAGAATAGAATCTGTAGAAAATTGAATGTAGTTTCTAAACTACTAGGTTTATTTTAAAAAAATTAAAATCTATTTAGTGAAATTTTGAAATTTGAATGCAATAGTACTTAAATTTCAAGGAAAAAAATAATAACTATATGTTTGTCTGACCACCCTAACCACAATAAAATGATAATATTTTTTTATAAGATTTTAGATATAAGTAGAGGACTCATATCTAGATGTGATGCATATTTTTTTGTAATTTTTTTCCAAGTAAATAATTAATTATGATTTTTTTATTACAACTCTTAAAAAATATAAAAATTTGTAGTCTAACCACCTTAACTTGGTCAAAACTTCATGAAATTCAATTTTTATTTTTTTTAATTCTATAGTATATGAAGCATAGAACGTGATGGATGTTTTGGATTCAAAAAATGTGATACCGTTTGAAAGCTATAGATGTTTTTCAATCAGCCTATCAATGAGAACTTTAGTCATAATTCAAATAAAAAATTAATAATAATTATTTATTAAATTCAAAGAAAATCATAATTTATATTGGTGGAAATATGAGAATCTCCCTTAAAAACCCTTTTTGTTTCATCAATTTTGGGTAAAAATAAAATCATTAGCCACATGGGCCATCATATCACTTACATATTGCCACTTTTTGGCCCATCATGATCCTACACATACCCTATTGTTGAACACAAGGGAATAACTTCTACCAATTTCATGAAATAATCTATTGTTGTGATTGTAAACATATGTTCTATGGATGAAGGTGGAGACATTTTTCCAATAATATCCAAACCCCATACCAAGAATGGCCAAATAGGAACTTGAGCATGAAGCTCAGAGGCAAGAGCATGCATTAAGTTTTGATGCTCTTGACACTTATGACATTTCTTAATTTATTCAAAGAAATTGTGTTCCATGTTATTCCAATAATATCCTATGTAAATTAGCTTTTGAACTAATGTTCTTCCTCCAAAATTCCCCCCACAAGCACTTGCATGAGCTTGTTCAAGTGCTATAGGGATTTTGGATTGTTTAAGACATCTAAGCAAAAGGCCATCAAAGGACCACTTATATAAGATGTCTGCCAAGATAATATATCTAGATGTAAATTTTTGAAGATGAGAGCGAGTGTTTTTATTTTTTGTCTTGGAAAAAGTGCCATCTTTCAAAGTATTGAATATCATATCATACCATTCACTCAAGTTTTTGATTGTTGTTGCTAACACTTCATCTGGTTTATCTTCAATCAATGGTTTCATAATCATATGCACAATAAAGGTGAAGTATTTTGAAAGATCTTTAGGGGAGATAAGAGAAGTTGAAGTTTCCATTTCATCCACATGACGATTATTTTTTTGAGGGATATTATCAATGGTGAATGATTCAAAATTCTCTAACAATTTCATTGTGAGATCCTTATATTTCAATAATTTGTCATGTGCTTTGTTTGATGACTAATTGTGAATCACCAAATATTTTAATGTCTCTAGCACCCATAAGTAGAGCAACACACAATCTAGTGAGTAATGCATCATATTCAACATTATAGTTTGTGCATAGGAAATTTAAGCGATATGAGAAGGGAATAGGCTCTTTTGTGGGTAGTTTTATTATAACCCTTGCACTGGAGCCAGTTTTGCATTTAGATCCCTCAAAATACAATTCCCATGTATCTTCTTCAATTTTCAGCACATTATCATCAGGGAAAGAATTGTTACTAGGTAACGCTAAAGGCGAAGGAGTATCAACTAACTAGTTTTTCAAGGCTTGACCCTTAATTGTTTTTTGTGAAAAAAATTTAAGGACAAATTCAGTCAACAACATTACCCACTTAGCTAAGCATTTGTATAAATATGTTTTAGTGAAAAGGTGTTTCAAAGGGTCAAATTTCATCATCATGTGTATTTCAACATTCAATAAATAATGTCGCAACTTACTAGTAGTGAATATAAGAGCCAAACATTGGTTTTCTATTTTTGTGTATTTTTTTCGTAAGCAATCAATGTTGGACTAATATAATAAACAAGATGTTCTTTACCCTTTTCATCTTGTTGAGCCAATAATGCTACAAGATCATGGGCTAATGCTGATGTATAAAGGATGAATGGTTTGTTTTGAATAGTGGGTTGTAAAATAGGTGGAGTGACAAGGTAATCTTTCAAACTCTCAAAAGCATGTTTACAATCCTCATTTCAGTCAAAGTGTATGCCTTTCTTGAGAAGATGTGTAAATGGTAATATTCGATCTACTAAGGATGCTACAAATTGTCAAATGGCTTGAATTATTCCTTGTAAGGTATGCTATTGAGAGATATTTCTAGGAGGTGGCATGTTAACTATAGCATCAATTTTCTTTGTGTCCACCTCAATGCCTCTGTGAGATACAATAAAACCTAAAAGTTTTCCACTTTCTACATCAAAGACACAGTTTTTCATATTCAATCTCATGTTTTATTTTTGAATTCACTCAAATATATTTCAAAGAACATTGAGAGTATGTGCAAGATCATCATGGAAAAAATAGGCCCTTAAGTGGCAAAAAATTTAGAAGAATTAGAGTTAGGCAACTTGACGCAAAAATTTGAATAAGTTATCTATATTATTTCAAAAATATGTAAGAATAAAATTTATATAAAATTGAATGTAGTTTCTAAACTAATAGGTTTATTTAAAAAAATAAAAAATATATTTGGTGAAAATTTGAAATTTCAATGCAGTAGTACTTAAATTTTAGGAAAAAAATAAGAAGTAGGTGTCTGTCTAACCACCCTAACCACAATAAAATGATAATATTTTTTTATAAGATTTTAGATATAAGTAGAGGACTCATGTTCCGATGTGATGCATTATTTTTTGTAATTATTTTCTAAGTAAATAATTAATTACAAATTTTTTATTAAAACTTTTAAAAAATAAAAAAACTCGTATGTCTAACCACCTTAACTTGGTCAAAAATTCATGAAATTCATTTCTTTTTTTTTTAATCCTATAGTATGAAAAGCATAGAATGAGATGCATGTTTTGGATTCAAAAAATGTGATACCGTTTGAAAGTTATAGATGTTTTTCAATCAACCTATCAATCATGATTTTAGTTGTAATTTAAATAGAAAATAAATAATAATTATTTATTAAATTCAAAGTAAAGTATAATTTATATATTGGTGGAAAGCTAAGAATCTCCTTTAAAATCCCTTTTTGTTTCATCAATTTTGGGTATAAAAATAGTCGTGAGCCACATATCCTACAAAAACCCATCATATCGCCACTTTTCGGCCCATCATGATCCTGAACATACCCTTGACATTTTATTGTTGTGTTAAAGATTTAGCTAGAATATCATCAACCTAATCTTCCAAAATCTTATGTATGTAATCATGGAATATCAGTGTCATAGCTTGTTGATATGTTGCACCTATATTTAATCCAGAAGGCATCATAACCCAACAAAATGTTCCCCAAATAGTTGTAAATGCTTTTTTTGTAATGATCTTGAAGGTTGATGAAAACTTAATTGCTCCTTCCTCATCAAATACATCTAATGCACCAAATGTATCAAACACACAGAAACAAGGTCAAAACCAAATAGTAAATTCAATCCAAAATAATTAGCAATGTAGAGGTCCTCCCTATGCCAAGAGAACATACACCCCCTTGGGTGAACCTATTGAATCAATTCTCAAACAATTTTTGTAATATAATGTCATTACACTACTAGAAACCAAAAATTATGAAGCTTCATTAATCAAACTTGATTGGTGGAAAGAATATGAATAATGTGAATATCACTACAAAAAAGGACACATAACAACTAGATGTTTGATACTTAAGAACATTATTCAAGACCTCATTGAAAACGTGACCATATCATTAGGATATTGACAAGGAAAAACCAATGTTGATCATACCATATTCAAAACTCCCTTACAAGACCATGATAAAGGAAAAACCTCCAGTTCAGGGAACAACAATAATGGAAATTATGTCACAATCAAACTCAATTACAACAATACCATCCTTAATGTGAGGCCCTTTGATGATCACATTGCCACTATTACCATAAACAATCCAAGTTTAGAATATGTTGTAACCACTTGTTGAACCAAGATAACTATTCTAGGACCTCCTACTAATTCATAGCCAAAAAGTCAATATAATCTCCTAGATCAGCTGGGAAAAACCTCCACACAAATTTCTATCTTGGAGCTCCTTCACATATCCCTACAACATAGGGGTATCCTTGATAAAGCATTGCAAGAAGCATCTATTCTTGCTAACCTAGATTTCAATGAATTTCAAGCCATGGTTGGGTACCTAGCTATGCCACACCATGTAACCTTCTCTAAGAAAGAATTTTCCACACCAAAATATAATCATAATGACCCCCTACACTTAGAATTATGTGTTAACAAACACAAGATCAGACGAGTCCTAGTAGATGGTGGAGTGGGTCTAAACATTTGCTAACTAAAAATGGTGAAAGAATTGGGATACTTTGATAATTGTATTGACCAAACCAAAAAAAAAATTGATCAAAGCTTGTGATGATGCTGAGTGTTCTTATGAAGGCATAATTTCACTTCTTGTGAGATTTGGCCCAACAATACATGACACATTGATTCATGTCTTGGATTTGGATTTGCATTACAATCTTCTCGTCGATGACCCATGGACTCATGCCATGAGGGCTGTTCCATTCACCTACCATCAATACCTCAAGTTCCCACACAATGACATTGAAATTACTATACCAAGTGATCTTGATCCTTCTCAATATTGCATAAACCTAAAAGGAACCGTTAAACGTCAAGTTCCCATCAATTGAGAGGCCTCACCTTCCACTTCATCCACCATTCCATCTAACTACATTGACCCATCCACTCTTGTAAAATCATCAACACCATTTACCACACCCTCAATACCCAAGATCTAGATTCAAGACAAGGGATGCATAGTGTGATAGGTTGAATGTGAGCGTTAGAAAAGAGCAGCAAGTAAAGAGTGCAAATAAACACAAAACAACCTACACCTCAAGATTAGCCTAAGTTGGAAACAACACAAGATAAAAGCAAAAAATGGAACTTTTTTATACCTTGTCTTGAATCGATCCTTTGGTTGGCCCTTCAATCTTTGATGTGTATGCTCCTTGGATGGCACAAGATGCAAGCTAAATGTGATGTTGTGAGAATGAGTGCAAGTGGATGAAAAACATGAAAATGGCTAAGTGAGTTGAGAAACAAAATTGCAAGAGTTTGGCTAGCAAAATGATCTCCTCCAAAATGAGAGAAAAGAGGGGGTATTTATAGGAATTTTTGGGAAATCCTAGGGGAAATGGACGGCCAAGATTGATCCACCAAATATCAAGATGTAGGGCTAAGGTGAGTTGAGAACTCACAAGCCCTCACATCTTGACATGTGGCATGTGATATAGCCCTAAAAGGTGAAGTGGATATGAGGTGGAAGGATAGGACATGACATGGAGGGGGGTACAAAGTACCTTGGGATTGGACAAGATCTCCTCATAAAGGAGGTCCTTGTCCCCATGTGGGTGAGAGGACATGTGAGGAATTAAAAATTCCTCAAATATTCTCATGGGGAGATGGGAAAGAATAAAGAATAAGTGAAGGACATGTGGGAAGAAGTGAAGGAATTAAAAATTCCTTTTGGTGCCTTGGGGGATTAAAAAGTGAATTAAAAATTCACATGGGGAAGTGGAGTGCCTTGGCCAAAAGGAGAAAGCCTTTAATAAGGTTGACTTAAGGACACATGCCATAAGTGGGAGGAGGATTAGGTTAGGCTAACCAAATGATTAAGGTTGTGCAAGTACTTAGTTAGATGGACTAATGACTCATTAGGAGCAAGTGGGAGATTATGGAGGATGTGACCCTAATGGTGATTAAAGGTGTGCACATGCTAACCCTAGTTAATTAGAAGAAGATGAAGTAATTAAGATGGATTAGGGACCAACTTGCAAAAGTTGGAGGATGTGACCATGAGAGAGAAAGATAAATTAAAAATAAATTGACCCAAAGGAATATGACTACTAAATAAAAATGGCAAATTTATTTAATTTAGAGGAGGAAAAGAGGTGCCATTTGGCCAAATTCAAATACTCGGTAACCTGGCAAGATGTAAAGGTATCATTAATTAAAACAAAATGGTTTAATCATCAATACAGGGTATTGAGCAAATTGGATGAATAAGGAGATCGCCAGTTTAATCATAGCGGAAGGACCAAAAAATCTAGCCTACGCTATATTTTTTGACAAAAATAAGAGCACTTTGTGTGCTCCCCTTATTTGAACTTCTTACTCTTCACTATTTTAAAAAATTTCAGCAATTTAGAAAATATTCTCTAAGCACTATGACAATTTTTCTTGTCACATCTTCAAATTTTGAGTATGATTGTCTTCAATTTCTCATCCAAGATTAGATTTTATTGATTTCAAAAAAATTGGTCACTTTTGACACCCCTTTTGGTCCCCCATTTTCATACACATACCCTCATATAAATTATGCAACTTTGTTTATATAAGCATAGAATACCATTGTACAACTGATCGTTTAATGTTTAGTTTACATTAATGACCTACACTCTTAATATTAAATTGTAACTTTAACTACCCAAATTTACAAAAGTAAGAAAATAGTGGAATAATTACACTTATCTAGAAAAAACGATAGATGTAGAGTTTCTAAAATTAAAACTACAAAGCATTGCTTGCAACACCACCAATAGAATAGAGAACTTAAATAAATCCTTACAAAAACTTAGTTAATTTAGATTACCTATTTTTAGGTAATTAGAAAAACCTTTTGATATAAAGATGACATCTAATCAAGATTATTGCCAATGAATCTGATGCCTTTGTTGAAGCTTTAGGTTCAAGGTGGTCCTTGGTCTCTAAAAGGGAGTACACACTATTTAAGTTTATATTGTTTCTTAGAAAACTTGCTTTCCAATTTGAAAAATCATGTGTTGGTATACCTTGTATTAACAAACAAAATTATTCATTCATTCTAATCTTTGAAAAAAAGAAAATATAGACACACATTTTGAATAAACCACAAATAATTTTCTCTTAAGTTCATTTTGAGTCTTAGTTTTCATTATTGATAAAAATAACGATTAACAAATTTCTCTTTTAAATAATTTATGAAACTAATCACATTTGAACTTAGAATACATTATAGTGTAGCTCCATTGTTTTCTCTTTCTATTGTACTCAACTCTTGAGAGCCTAATCTCCATTTTTGGTGAGTTGCATTACTATATTTACCTCCATTCATTAGAATCCCCTAACCTTCATGCCAACTTATTTGTACTAACTTTATTTTTATTTTTTTCCTAACGATTGAAGCATTTTTCTAAATAAATGTAGAAACCTTAACTCAACCATAAAATTTACTACATACTTTTCGATGATATGAAAATGACCCTCTTAAAAATTGCATTCAAGAACCATAATGTCACACACATTATGGAAGAAAAAAACCATTTCCATGAATTGAAGAAAAAAACAAACATATTAAAAAAATCTAACATGAACTTCAACTTGTTGAAAATTATTTATCTAAAAATTTGTCCAACCATTTTAACCATTTATGATAATACTAACATATTGATCAAAGTAGTGGACATGGTGACCCACTTTTAGTTGCTATGTTATTTGACTAAAAATGCATCTCTTATCGTAGAATCAAACCATATAGCATAGGAAAATAGTTATATACTAATAATTTTACTCAATTAAATGAAAATGTTTTTAATTTTTAGTACAACACAATAACAAGATTCTCTCATATAGTTTTGAGTTTTATTGTATTAACCTTATACTAGTGACTATTTATAATGCATACATTTGTTAAAAGATGTTGAAATAAAAATATTCACTTTACAATGTTAAAAACTTTACCTCTCATCTCTCGAAGTTTGTTGGAATCAAATTTGAGAGATACCTGGTGGCATAACAGAGCTAAGTGGGGCAAGTAGATGTTTATTAAAATTTCTAAAGATAAGGAATCTAGGGTTTCCTTTTTATTTTATAAGGATTCATAATTATATCATTCATTGAGTGAGGATTGCACATTTATAATGATTCATAATTTTTTGGATCTATAGCTCTTAGCCACCATAGATTTTTTTTCTCTTTGTATGATAATTTCTTTATTGTAGATGATCCTTGGGAGCTATAGAGTTGAGGAATCAACTGCAACATGGTACCAAAGCTCTAGATTTGTAATTCTCTATCTTAGTTTTTTGAGAGTTTTGGACTTGGGAAAAAGAATGGTGCATCTTGGAGTCAAATAAACCTCATCATTGCATCCAAAAGACCCAAAAACCTTAAGATCACCTATATAAACACTAAAATTAAAGCAAGGAAAAATTTCAGAATTTTTTAAGAGGTACACTAATTTTTAAACAAAAAATTTGTATCTATAGCCATATGCAGTCGTACATATTTGTATGACCATACAAAACTATATAGATCCATACAACTATATACAATTTCTATTTAAACCTATGTAAGCCTCATATCTACTTAATTTAGCAATGAAAAAAGATGATTTCCCGATAATATTTTGTCAATTTTCGGTGGTTATTTTTCTATTTTTGGTATTGTTTTATTTTGTGATATTTTTTCAAACATAGGTAATTATGAATTTTTTGGCATATTTTTATTCTACTGACAACATTGACGTTATCAATTGGTGGATATTTCCAACTGTCAGGGACTACTACACCGGTTGAAATTCATTCTCTACATAAGCGCTAATGCTTACAAACAGGTAACAAACTTGCCAATTTCTACCAATGGTAGGCATCAACACACAAACCTAGCAATTCCAACGACTACACTTTCTCCTTGGTCAACTTTGACCACTTCTCAACACCCTCCCAATGACTCTTTACTATTGGAAAAAGCCAATAATTCTTTTTCAGAGCTTGTAAAAATCTCTTTTTTTTGTGTTACTATGTTATGGACTTTTTAGTGGTTTTTGATAGCTAAAATAGTTTTTTGACCTCTAACAATTATTTTTCATCAAGCAACAATGGTTTTTTGGGAAACCTAGCAGATTATTGGCCATGTAAGAAATATTTTGGTAAGCTACAATTTTTTTTCCGACTTCAACATGACATCAACCTAACATTAGTTGTACAAATGACCCATAACTTTTCTTCTAGCTCTAATTTTCCCTAAATGAGCTATTTTTATTTTTGGCATAACTTGGGTATATGATGTTGAATTTTAGCAAACAATATCATCAAAATATAGTTCTAATAACTTTCTAATGGTACACGTATTTTTATCAATTTTTTCTATTGGTATATTTTATCACTATCAAAGTTAGATGTTCATTTTTTTCTCTCAAGCTCATAACTTTTTAGACCTCTATTTTTCACAATTTATGTGACATTGGGAAGGTATTTCAAAGCTTTTCATAGCTATCCATACACTTTTATCATATTTTTCCTCATGTATATTTTATTTAGTTTATTGTTATTTCACATTATGATTGATTACTTAGACATTTTGACACTTGGAAACATTCTTCTTGTGTGAGATAACTTATTTTGAGCTATGTTAAATGTATTTCTAGCATGTTATGATTTCTAGGCAGTTTGAACATCTATTGAATACACTTTTTCATTTGTAGACACACTGAGAGAAAGTACCACTATTGTACATAATTTTAAGGATTTCACACATCATGTTGTGCCTTTTTTGTACTTGCATTGTATTATAAATTCCATGGATTTTTTTTATGTGCGTTTTTGTTATTTGATATCACAACCTTATCTACCTTCATGCACATGTGTCTTTTTTTGTACACCCTTTTTTAGTTGAAAGTATTATCTTGTACACATTCTAATGATCTATTCTCCTTCATTCACTACATTGTGACACATAATTTTAGTGAACCTATCATTCCTCTCCCTTGTTAGCATCAAAGAGTGGTTTTCATATTTTTTGTGCTAATGCTTCTTTGGTTTCAATTTTGTAGTGAACTATGTATTTATTTTTTGTTCCTATGTACTAGGTAGATGCAACAACTAGTTTCCCATGCATTTTGGTTAGATGGAACACATACCATATAGAAACTCTTGCATTCTTTTTTTATGGAGGTGACCTTCCATCCTCAATTGATCAAATTATTTAGACTATTGGCACTTGTATTTTTGACTTGAAATTAATCTTTGTACTAGTTGAGTAGCATCATTCGGGTCACTTGTGAAGATTATTATCTTGGTTTTCCATCTGATAATTACTTGACTAGTATCATTGGGGTCACTCATGCAAAGTCTTATCTTCTTATTCCTAATCATCATCTTGACTCTAGAGAAGGTTCTTTAGTTTTAACACTATAGTAGTTATTTTTAATAGTTATTTACATCTTCTTCATAATTAAATGGTGTTCTTCATGTTCCTATTCTTTTCGATATATTATTTTTGAGCCTTCTTAGTCCTTCATATATCTTTGTCTCTTTTGGAGAGGATTTTTTTCCATGAGGTTTTCTCCTTTTATCTTTGGTTATGAGAGATATTTTCATTTGTACATGGGTACCTCATCAGGCCTAGTTGTTGAGACCAATCTTTTACTTTTTATGCATTCGTCATTTAGAGGTTTTAGCTTCTCCTTAAGTTGCAATTAAGGGGAGTGTTAGAGCAAAAGGGTATTTACCTAATTAATTATTTAATTACTTAGGTCCATTTTCATACTAGGTACTTAAGCTTACTTGGGTCATGTGATTTGTATGTTTCATAATATGATGAGGACACATGTCATGATCTAGTTTTATCTTCACCTAGGGTTTCATCCAAGGTTTTTTTTTATTTTTCCTTTTATAATGATTCATTATTGTATCATTCATTGAGTCAGGATTGCACATTCATAATATGATGTAGGAGCATTGCGCTCCTACCCCTCCTTGGTTGATGTTGTTCCCTCATCGATGGAACTATAGCTCATCGGTAGAAGATTGTTACTTGTCTCGATGATGGAACAATGGGTTGGTGGTTGGCCCAATGGCCTAATGGTTTGATGGCCCGATGGATCGATGGTGGCAGAAGTGATGGGTTGGCAGTTGACTCGATGGACCTGATAGGTCTTATTGCTTGATATGCCTTTGTGAGGTTGGTGATATCGGCATCTAAGCCTACGTTTCTAAGGATATTGAAGCTGATAGAGGCATAAAGGGCACCATAATCTCTGATTCCCTAATGCTCTGATGCTCTGATGGAGTGATAGAAGGTTGGGTGATGTGTGGGTCCTGACTTGACAATGACATGTGTTGACTGATGGTGATTGGGAATGGATGATGACGATGTGGCGATCAACGATTGGTCATGTAATGAATGGATCCATATCGGAATGATGTGTGATCGGTAGGATTGAACCTCATCAGCAAGACTCTTAAGATGGTTCCAACAACATAGCGATGAGATGGAAGACATGCCGATAGCTTGAGATAGATAGTTGAGATGGGTGGTCAACAGGGTGGAAGATGAATTTGATCACGACGCTTGGAAATATGGTACTAGGCGAAATCCACATCATTGTTGTGGAATGCATGATCATTGGCTGATTCGGTGATGCTACTAAGAACAATGTAACAACTTGGTGATTTCAAATGATGATTGGCCAATCAGTGGAGCTCCTGATAGCGAGGCAACTACATGGCGATACTAAGACACAAGGAATGTGGGAAGCTAAAGGCTGACATGCAAAACAAGAATGATATATAGGAGATAGCACGAGACTGGGAAGGGTAGGAGAGGTGGTAGGTGAGGAGCCAGGATCTCATAGAGAAGAAGTGTAGGTGATGGAATAGCTAACCAACTAGCTAGCTAGAAGGAATAGGCACTGGTAGAGAAGCCAATAAGAACTGGAAATTTCCCTATAGATGTAATTCCTGAATGTAATGTTGCTCCAAATGAATAAAAGGATGTTTTTGACCAGTGTGTGTCAAACTATATATTGTGTGCTTTGTGTTTTGGTTGCATGATTGGATAGTTGGACAAGGCCCTCTGATCTCGACTGTGTCAAGTGTTATCAGAGCAGGAGATTGTTGGCATGAGAGAAGTATGTGAAAAAGGTTAATGAGAGGAAGTTTTTTGTTTCTCAAAAAGAAACCCTAGAGAGATAGTTTGTTGTAGAAGAGGATTCTATAACTGCAGAGGATTTGAGTTCTAGAAGAGGTTTGTTGCAGGTGAGAGGAGACCTGTAACTACAAAAAACTTGAACCCTAGAGAGATTTGTTGTAGGAAAGGAGCTGTCTGTAGAGGGTAGAGGAAGCACATAAGCTTGGAGTGAAGTGTGAATTTGTTGTAGGAAGGACCTGTAACTGTAGAGGGTGGATACCCTAATTGAGAAGAGAGAATACTTGTGAGTCTCTAAAAGTAACCTAAGGGTTGAAGACTACGAGTGTGTGGAAAGTGTTTAACAAAATGACAAAGAATAAAGGAAATAAGTTCTTTGTAGTTATGTATGAAGGTGAACAAGATGGAGAGAATACTACAGAAGTATGTTTTGAGGATAACATGAAAGAGGATGAGATGAAAGATGTAGTTGTTGCAAATACTGAGGTTGCAGTAGTTGAGGGTGATGTAGTGATGTATGAGGATCCAGTGTTCGATGAATAACTTGATGAAGATAAAGAGCTTCTTGAGGAAGAGATTACAGAGATAGAGAGGTTGTTCAATACAACAACAAAGACAATGGAATTTGATGGTGGGGAAAAAGATGTGATAGAAGAAGTCACTGAGGATAGAATTGATATAGATCCAAAGGTGGTAGCAGCCACAAAAGAATGGAAAGAGACGAAGGTCCGTGAAGAAGAATTCCTCGCACAAGAGGATAAGAAGGGAAAATCAAGAGAGAAGATTGCACTGGAGTCATGTCTTGGTGAAGGCATGAAGGAACAAAGGTTGCCAAAGAGTCCTTTGGAGGACATATTGATGGATGTAGAATGTGTTGCAGATATGGTTGAGGAAGCAGGAGTAGAGATAAAATTATCCTGGGAGAACATGTTTGTGGAGATAGATGATGGTGGAGAAATAATACCAGCAATGAAGCTTGCAAAAGTCCTTGTGTAAAAGGATAAGGCAGTGAAGAGTGAACCATAGAAGGAATTTTCTCAAAGGAGGACAGATCATAGTGGGTCAGTTCTCACAAAGATGAAAGAATGTGAGGAAGAATGGTGGGGATCTAAAGTTTGCAAAGAGATCTGAAGGAGAAGGTCTCTATAGAAAGAGAGAAGTTGGCGAATGCAAATAGTGAAAGGAAAAAGGCGAAGATGAAAGTATGAAAGTGCAGAGTCAAGATGTTGGAAGAGGAGGAAAAAGAAGAAAGTTGATGTTGTGGACGTATGTGCAGGAGCACATAAATTTTAATCACCTTGGGAGTCTGATGTAGGAGCATCATGCTCCTACCCCTCCTCAGTTGATGTTGTTCCCTCATCGGTGGAACTATAGCTCATCGACATAAGATTGTTACTTGTCTCGATGATAGAACGATGGGTTGGCAGTTGGCCAGATGGCTCGATGGTGGTGGAACTGATGGGTTGGTAGTTGATCTGATGGACCCGATAGGTCCTATTGCCTAATATTCCTTTGTGAGTTCGGTGCTATCGACATCTAAGCCTACATTTCTAAGGATATTGGAGCCAATAGAGGCATAGAGGGAACCATAATCTCTGATTCCCTGATGCTCTGATGCTTTGATGCTCCAATGCTCCGATGGGGCGATAGAAGGTCGGGTGACGTGTGGGGCCTGACTTGATGATGGTGTGTGTTGACCAATGGTGATTGATGAATGGATGATGACGATGTGTTGATCAATGATTGGTCATGTAATGAATGGATCCATATCAAAATGATGTGTGATTGGTAGGACCAATCCTCATTGGAAGGACTCTTGAGATGGTTCCAACGATACAACGATGAGATGGAAGATATGCTGATAGCTTGAGATGGATGGTTGATATGGGTGGTCAACACAATGGAAGATGAATTCGATCATGACACTTGGAAATATGATACTAGGTGAATTCCACATCGTTGTTGTGGAATGCATGATCATTGGCCAACTCGATGGAGCTCCTGATAGCGAGGTAACTGTTACCTGATTTTTAGCTTTCAGCTGAAATCAAGTTTAGTATTTATTCGTTTGTGTTGTTCATTTAAACATTTAAAAGATAAACCATAAGTCTGATAGGTTTGATATGCATGGAAAAAGATTTTCAAATGAAACAAATTACATTTTTTCATTCCAATGTTGCAATTACAACAAATGAGAAAAGAGAATCACATGTATACAAATGTAATCTTTTATTGATAATCATGACGGTACATGTCCCTCACAAGCCAAGGGACTAACTTCACTTATTCAATTTAAATAAAGAAACAATTTATACATGAATAAGTAAAAAGAGAATGTGCATATAAGAATGGAGACCAGTCATTGCCTAAGAATGACTGGTTGTAAAGTTTCCCTCTTGCCCTACTGCTGCTACCCCAAGTTGTCTGTGTCCTTCCTAGCTCCATAGTGCTCCTAGCTCCTGCATCTGGAAAAACAATGATATTAGAGCAGGGCTCTAAGCAATGAAATATCTCAATCCTTACATACACACCTACCTATGCATGTATAAATTGATCCATAAGTGCATTAAATAAGCATGCAAACCTTGAATGTCCTGGGAAGCAAGGAAGTCATCAAACACATCCAAAATATGCATCTATTTTTCTAACTTGTTTGCTTCATGTGTAGATTTAGGACAAGTTTGGTTACTGTTTTGATTCAGATTAAATACAACATGTGGGGTAAATGTGGCTCCCACGAGGGTAGAGCTCAGCATGCTTGGAAATAAAAAGGAATTTGAACAACTTGATCAAAGATTTATCTATTATTAATGCATTAAATCAATATGGAATCACACCAGTTGATCAACTTTCATTATCATATTCAAAAGATGCATCAAGTTCAATTATGCATCTCTTAAATAATGAGAGATAAATCCAAAGTATTGTCAGGTCCCTCTCACCTTGACCCTATTGGATAGCCACACATCACATAGGATGGTGAGATTTTAGGTCACTGACATAGGGGACATGTGTTTTCCCACTAGGATCAAAGTGGGGAGATAGTTATGTATTACACATGATAAAAAAGGAAACAAATGTGGTGGAAATTAGATAGCAGATTCAGGTGGGATAGTAAGCATTATTATGGAAGCCATGAAGGTTGGGACAACAAGATGTATTCTCATGTCATGCAGGACAACAACAATGTCTTTTGACTTTACTGAAGGCAAACAAGAAAGGGTCACAAGAGATTACATTACAGATGAAAAAGAAAGGAAGGGTAGTAAAAATTTTCAACTGCCCTGTTTGGTGTCACATAATGATCAACTTTCATCTACATTTTCTTGAGGTTGCTTAGACCTAAGGATTACCTCCACAACTGATATGCAGTTGACAATAACTTTATTGATAGAAATGGAGAAACAATCAAGTTTCACAACTTACAAAGTGTGAATTTTAATGGACATGAAATATTGTCACCATTGGCTGCACAATCTGTTGTTTTGAAACAATGAAATGATAGAAACAACAATGGAGAAAGAAATGTGGAGTTATGATCATGAGGAACAACCACTAAGCTTCAAATCAATACAATCACAAGCAATGGTTGATTCAATCATGAGACAACACAAGGTGACCCCTTTGAGGACAAGATCATGATACAAGTGAATAGGACAACACCTTTGCAAAAGCTACAAGAAACAAAAAAGAATAAACTAGAGAATGCTTATCATTGGAGGCAAATGGAATTGTTAATGCTTATTCATAGGTGCATTTGTGAAAGTAAGTGCAGTGAGTAAGGTCATTGTCATTGAAAATGGCAGTAAACAATGGTGACACAATGCACAGTTGACATGTAAGGGTGCCTTTCAAAAGTTTTTTCAATGCATTCAAACCTAGAACAGTTACGGTCATGAAGATAGTCATAAGTACAAGTTCCATGATGCATAGAAAACCACATTCAATGAACATGAACACAATCCTTTATATTCAAAATGTAACAGTCATAGCAAGGCATGTATCACAAGTTCCTATAAAATATAGATTGCATGCAAGTCACCAAGGACAATGCTGCTACAATAGTGATTTGACAATGAGCAATGGGCCTTCGAGGCTCTAAATAACTAACACTGGCATGCAAGCAGTTAAACATACAAAATGTAGCCCTTCATCCTGTACAGTGAATTACAAAGGCATTAAAATTTTTTGGAGGGCAATAATGACAACACTGGATAGTCATTAAGTATTGACAAGTCTGTGATGAACCTTGACAAGTATGACAATGATGCAAGAGCATCCAGTGGTGTAAGGGCAATCTTGCATCACCCAAAAATAGTTAAATTTCAAGTTTCTTTATTTTCTGATGTTTTTACATTTTTGGATACCCTTTTCGTCATAATGAAATTCCCAATTTATGGTTTTTATTTTCTATTCCTGGGTTGAAAGATATTGCAGTTTTAGTTTCCAGATTTGCACCGAAAATCTTTTCGAGTTAGATTTGAGGCACTTAGAGCTTCCGAATGGCCTCGAAACTTGCAAATTAAAATCAATTTTGAGTGTATTCTTGACTTCAAGACCTTTCCAATGGTTCAACGTTGAATGAGACCCGGATCAAAAGTTATGGTCGAGAAGTTGGTACACTTTCTAGAAGATACAATTGCAAATGTTCTTTTGAAATTTGAACTTCAAGTTGTAATTTTGGTAGCCAAACGCCTAAACTCAAATTTTAATGTTGTTTTGGCTCCAAACTAAAGGAGCTCTATTTATGGTGGGTTTCTAATTTTTTGGGTAGCTTTTTGGGGACAAGCTCGCATATTGCGAAAGGGTTATTCTGTAGCTTTCTGTAACTTGCATGTGTTGTAGAACTTGGGGATTTGAGATCCTCTGCATGTAAGAAGCTCCATTTTCTGAATAATAAAATCTCTCTTGTTTGTGGGTTATTTTCTGTGTCTCGGGCTATGCCCTCATCAGACAAAATGCCATTCTTTGAAAAACCTTATGAGCAGATAAAATTCAAAAGGTAATCCATTATATTTATCATGGTGCCAAAGCCTTGTATAGTGGTGTTTTGTCAAAGTGTTTGAGGCATCAAAAGGGGTTACCATGAGTGTTTAACAACATGAGGAGGTATCATCAATAAAGGACAGAGTATGATACTCTCAAAAGGAAATGAAAAATGCAGGAGTTTCTTCACAATGACAAACCCACTTTGGGGTTTTAGTTTTCAAAGACATTCTATAGGAAAAGGAAGTGTATTCACAAAATCAATTCAGATGTTCACTGAAAAGACACATTTTGCTACAAATTGGAGCTTTCAATTGTACCCACTGTACAATGGCATTGAATCATTTTGCAACAAAATCAGTATTTTCTTTCAAATTGAAAAGACCAATCTGGGTTCACCATGAGAAGCTAATGTAGAGGCAACAACAATGGTGTACATTTTACAAAAATAACAAATGGAAACCATTTCATGCAGGTCGTGGCCAAGTAGACCCCTTTTTTTGCAAAATATGGAAGACCCACTTGGGGTTTTAAAATGTGAAACAAAATTGCTACAGATTATGAAAAAGGAGTATATTTACAAAACCCATTTGCATTTCTACAACAAATCTGAGTTTCTTCAAGAAACCAAGAAACCCACTTGGGTTCTTTTGAAAAAAGTTGCAGATTCAGAAATATATATGCTACAAAAAAACTCACTTAGGGGTTTTGCAATTAGATTGCAAAAGGAACAAAAATTGTGAAATACAGAGGAAACCTAGTTTACAAATGGAGGCCGAGCTCATAGGCCATCTTTCTTCTTCTATATATCAAAAACCCATCTGGGTTGTTAAGAAATTTGCTAATACAGAAGAGAATCGAAAGGAAATTTTGGGGTTTTCAAATGAAGCAAAGCCACACATGAAGAATACACTATTTTTTGTCCATGGCCGCGGCCAAGAAGTTTTTTTCTCCATGATAGCGACAGACAAACAATAATGGAGTGTCCTCATTAACAAGTGTAGAAAAGAAACAAGCATTTCATGCTTTATTCTCAAACTGGAAACAAAATGGGAGTCATTTTTCTTAGAATCTACAAGAATGGAGTTGATTTAACTCACCTGGAGCTTTTGCTCACAATTTTTTTTCAAACTTTCAAGCTTTTTGCCTCTAACAAAGCTTCATTAGAGTTCTCATGGCGGTTGTGAACAAAATGAAATGACAAACAAAAATAACAAGTGATACATATGGGTAAACAATATGTCCATGGCTGTAGCCTGTAGGTTCTGAAATGGCCTCCAAATGGTGTAAAAAGGCAGATTTTGAACAACAGAATGAACATTTACTTGTTGTCGAAGTGTTTCCATCATGAAATCACAACAAAACCCATGTCAAATCTCCATTTTTCTGTGTTTGCTCAAACCCCATGGCGCCAACATCATGTTCCAGATTGTTCAATGACCAAATGATGGTGTTTTCCCTTTGTTTTGGTGTTTTGATGATTAGGGTTTGACCCTATTAGATGGGGATGGGATTTTCTTCCCATGTTTTTAAAATTGAAAACATGTGTTAATGCATGGGGGCTGAAACTTGTGTTTTGACTTAGGCATTTTATGCCTTAAGGTTTTTTCCCCTTATTTCAAAACATTGCCAAGTCCTCAAACAATACAACATATGGAGTGTGCCAAGTTACACATATGATGCCTTTGATTTTTGACCAATAATCATGTGACTTGGAATATGCTTTCCAAGAACTATGGAGGTCAGCCATATTGGCCAAGTGTTTTTGAGCTTTATGATGCCTTTGAAAACTAGTGAGTTTTGACCATGTGTGGACTAAAATGTAGAATGAGGTAAGTAGATATGATCATGTTCCTTGGAATTTTTTAACCTTGTTTAATGCTTTTGGAAGCATTTAGATATGACATTATATGTTGCATTTTATTTCAATGTATAAAGATATCATTTAAGTGATTTGAAAATCATTTTTATTATGTTTTAATGCAAATGTAATGTAATTCAAAGAGATGGTGGGCCCCTTATTTTGTACTTTGAAATGTAAAATGACTTGATTTAGTGATTTTTTATGAGTCACTTAATCAAGATTATTATCTTTAATGCTTTTTGGAGTCTTGTGTTTTCAAAACACACATATTGCATGCAGAGAGTGTGGGTCAATACTTGTGCGAAGACCAATGATGACTTGCAAACATGAGGGGTGTGTGAGAGGTTGTTTTGACTGATTTTAGAGGAAAAGGGGCTGTTTGGAGGCATTTTTGTCACATTTTTAGTGTGACTATTGACTTGGCTTAACTTTTCTTCATGTGGAGGACAGTTTGGAGGGTTTCTAGAAGGTTCTTTTTGGCCTTTTCTGTTGCATCTGGCTAGAACCTTTTGGAAGGACTTGTGTGAGGGGTTTTTGGTGGGTTTTTGCTTAAGTATGTTCATTTTGAGCATTTTGAGGTAGTTCTTTCTTTCCAGCAACATGATAGCTTTGTTTCTTGGAGCTATTTTTCATGGAGCAGTATTGTAACTTAGATGGGCCTATTATACGATAAGCACTTTGAATTAATAAAGTAGAGCATTTTTATCTTCTCTCTTCATGTTTCATGGTATGCTATTAATGATTGATCAGTTTGTCTTGTGAAAATTCATCTTTCCTTGCAAACTTGTCTCATGTTTATGCATTTATTTAGCAAAAAAATGTATGTTTACAAGTTATTAGTTGTGTTGTTAATTGTGAAACCCCTGTTTTCCTTTTAAAAGCATTGTTTATAGACCTCCTTATGAATTATTTATGTAAACTACATTGGAAAGTGAGTTGTGTAAGTAAAGCTTTATGATATTAATTTGAATGTGATAGGCGATTAACAGGTCTAGGTTGTTTTGGTGCATCACCTTAGGTTTTTCTTTTAGCATTGGGTTTATTTCCATGCAAATTCTTACCCTTTACCTCATAGATTAATAGTTAGGTGAAATAAAAAGGGGAAGCCAACCCTTATCACTGAAGGTCTGCTTTCAAATAGGATACCCACAACCTAAAAGCAATCCCATGTTACATCCAAATCTGCTAAGTTTATTCAAAGCTTAGCATTAGGGTACAAATTTGGATCCCTAACAGTAACTGCATGGCGGTACTACGACACAAGGAATGTGGGAAGCCAAAGGCCAGCACGCAAAACAAGAATGATATAGAGGAGATAACCCGAGACTAGGAAGAGGCAGGAGAGGTGGTAGGAAAGAAACCAAGAGCTCACGGAGAAGAAGTGGAGGTGGCAGAATAGCCAGCCAACCAGCCAGCAAGAAGGAAAGGGCATTGGCAGAGAAAGAAGTAGCACTGGCAGAGAAGCCAACGGGAACTGGAAATTGCCCTGTAGGTGTAATTCCTAAATGAAATGTTGCTCCAAATAAATAAAAGGATATTTTTGACCTGTGTGTGTCAATATGTATGTTGGGTGGTCTGTGTTTTGGCTATGTTATTGGATAGCTTGACAAGGCCCTTCGATCTCAAATGTGTCATAATAACTCATGAATTTTTGGATCTATAGCTCTTGGCCTCCATAGCTTTATTTTTTTATCTCTTTTTGTGATAGGTGTTTGATTATAAGTGATCCTTGGAAGTTTTAGGGTTGAGGAATCAACTTGAACAATACAAAATGCATATTATTGTATTCAAATAAATGCATTTGCAAATTAATTTTGTTGTGTTTTATATATTTTCTTTTTGTAATTTATATTTTATTTAAAGACATAAATCTATTCTATGCAATATACTCTAAATTTCCCCAATTTTTTAGTAGAGAAATATAAACAAATCAAATTTGGCATGAGTTATACAAATGGTTTTCATTGAAAATCAAATTTATAAAAAAGAAAAGGGATGAATCCCCCATGGGTTCATTAGGTATATTTTCAACACACCTCATAGATTAAAAATAAATTGATTTTGTATTAACCCAATTGATGTTTTAGATCCTAGATATTAACATTGGTCATTCTTTAGAACTATCATGGGTGTGGATGGGGCTAATAGTAGAGTGGAAAAGAACATTGATGTGGGGGACTATGATTATGCCTTTGCATTCCAAGAGAGTATCATGATTCCTAAGGATAAGATGACTTACTATGATAATTTTGTAGAAATGTATATAGGAGATGATGTTTCATCTAATTTCTATATTTGGTTGTTCCCTAAATGTGATCATGTAGCAATGGGTACCGAGATTGTGATTTATAATCTTTCCATTATGCAACATCGGTTGGCTACTAGGTACATGGCTAAGGAGAATATTGAGGGGGAAAGAACATAATAGCAGAAGCACATCCTTTTTTTGAGCATCTAAGGCCTAGGAGATAAAAGGTAGCATTTTTTGGTTGGATATGTTGCTAGATATGTGACTAAGTGTTTTAGTGATGGTATACACTCAACTATTAATTTTGGAAGGATGTGTATAAAGGCTATAATTAAAGGATCTAAAATATCACTACGATTTTTGATGAATCAAATTTGAGAAAGTATCTTAAAAGTGGGATAAGCTATATTGGCCCACCTATTATGTTTTGGTCATTCTTCAAAAGGTGTTATATAGATTGAATCCCATAAGAGAAGCCATAATAAATATGTGTATAGATGATTGTGTGTTGAAGATTACTTTTGACAATTACCTTTATAACATTTTATGCTGAAATTGTACTACTTCCTTTGTATTATTATTTATTTAATCATTCTATTCGTTTATATTCTAAGAAATTCTATATTTGATAATAGACATGATGTTAAATTTTTTCTATCATGGAAGGTATTTTGATCTAGAGAAAAATACTCACAAGTATTTTGAAATAAATTGATGAAGACAGAAAACCTAATCCAAACCAATTCTTCAAAACTCAGATTACACAAGAATCAGTAAATGGTTAACTCTAAAATCAAAAATTACATGTGTTGATTTAAATTGATCCATTGCATACAATATACTGCGATTAAAAATAAATCAAATAACTTTATTTAATCCAATTTCATGAAATTTACATTCAATTACCGGGAGATTTTGTTGCCTCTGCATTCTTTACCCACCACTTTTGTTCATCTCCTCTAAAGATCATGACCTCTTTGTATTCTGAATTCAACTCATAAAATCTGCTCAAATATGTGTGGCCTCTGTATTTCTCCTCTTCTCCTACTTCGAGTCTTTAATTTCCCCCCACAACCAACTAAACCAGCACCCACTTCTCACCTTTTTTCTTCTGGAAATTTTCTTAATAATAAAACCTCTCATCTTGATCGACCTCCTTGCATTCTACATCTCTCCTTATACTACGTACCCCATGTCCTCTATTGACCTATATTAACATTATTATCCAGGAATTAACAATACATTTCACTATATTATGCTGGATATTGCACCCCTCCAACTATCTCCTTGGGTTGCACAAATGTTTTCTTTATCCCTTCACAACACAACCACCAACCCCCCACTTTGTCGCCCCCTTCTTACTTTCCACCTGCAAATCTTCATTGGTACTATCCTTCCATTATGGGGTAGACTGAATTATTTTAATTTTCAATTACTCCTAGTGTGTGCCTTGTTGTCTTGCCTATGTGGGATTTAATAGTCCTCAAGAACCTGCACAGGATATTTGTTTAGGAACCTCTTCATTTCCTTCATTGGCCTTTTAATCTCCTTGCTTATTCCAAAGGTCATACCATTATATGGTTGTGTATTTGCTTCTTTAAATCTATATTTTTTAATTAAATCCAAGATTCCTTTTCCTGACTAATATTAAACCTTGATTGTCAAAGGTTTAAAATCTACATTTATCCTTTTGCATGCCGATTGAATTTATTTTTTCAATTCTTCTCTCCATTGCATAGACGACCCTTTCAATTTTTATCAATAATATTTTTTCTCTTAATTTTGCTAGATCAAACATCCCAATTTGACAACCAAATTGCCGGTTAAATATATAGAGAATCAATAAATAAACAAGATGTATTCTCCTTCATTCACTACATTGTGACACATAATTTTAGTGAACCTATCATTTCTCTCCCTTGTTAGAATCAAAGAGTGGTTTTCATATTTTTGGTGCTAATGCTTCTTTGGTTTAATTTTGTAGTAAACTATGTATTTAGTTTTTGTTCCTATGTACTAGGTAGATGCAACAACTAGTTTCCCATACATTTTGGTTAGATGAAACACATACCATATAGAAACTCTTGCATTCTTTTTTATGGAGGTGACCTTCCATCCTCAATGGATCAAATTATTTAGACTATTAGCACTTGTATTTTTGACTTGCAATTAATCTTTGTAGTGGTTGAGTAGCATCACACAGGTCACTTGTGAAGATTATTGTCTTGGTTTTCTATCTTATAATTATTTGACTAGTGTCATTGGGGTCACTCATGCAAAGTCTTATCTTCTTAGTCGTAATCATCATCTTGACTCCAGAGAAGGTTATTTAGTTTTAACACTATAGTAGTTATTTTTAATAGTCATTTATAGCTTTTTCATAATTCAATGTTGTTCTTCATGTTCCTATTCTTTTATATATATTATTTTTTAGCCTTCTTAGTCCATATATCTTTGTCTCTTTTGGAGAGGATTTTTTTCCATGAGTTTTTCTCTTTTTATCTCTAGTTATGAGAGATCTTTTCATTTGTACATGGGTACCTCATTAGGCTTAGTTGTTGAGACCCATCTTTTACTTTTTATGCATTCATCATTTAGAGGTTCTAGCTTCTCCTTAAGTTACACTTAAGGGGGGTGTTAAAGTAAAAGGGTATTTACCTAATTAATTAATTAATTACTTGGTCCATTTTCATACTAGCTACTTAAGCTTACTTGGGTCATGTGCTTTTTATGTTTCGTCATACGATGAGGACACATGTCATGATATATTTTTATCTTCACCTAGGGTTTCATCCAAGGTTATTTTTTTCTCTTTCCTTTTATAATGATTCATTATTGTATCATTCATTGAGTGAGGATTGCACATTCATAATAACTCATGATTTTTTGGATCTATAACTCTTGACCTCAACTTTATTTTTTCTCTCCTTTTGTGATAGGTGTTTGATTGTAAGCGATCCTTGGAATTTTTAGGGTTGAGGAATCAACTCAAACAATAAAAAATGCATATTATTGTATTAAAATAAATGCATTTGAAAATTAATGTTGTTGTGTTTTATATATTTTATCTTTGTAATTTATATTTTCTTTAAAGATATAAATCTATTCTATTCAGTATACTTTAAATTTCCCCAAGTTTTTAGTAGAGAAATATAAACAAATAAAAATTGGCATGAGTTATACAAATTGTTTTCATTGAAAATCAAATTTATAAAAAAGAAAAGGGATAAACCCCCCATGGGTTCATTAGGTATATTTTCAACACTCCTCATAGATAAAAAATAAATTGATTTTGTATAACCCAATTGATGTTTTAGATCCTAGATATTAACATTGGTCATTCTTTAGAACTATCATGGGTGTGGATGGGGCTAATAGTAGAGTGGAAAAGAAAATTGATGTGGGGGACTATGATTATTCCTTTGCATTCCAAGAGAGGATTATGATTCCTAAGGATAAGATGACTTACTATGATAATTTTGTAGAAATGTATATAGGAGATGATGTTTCATCTAATTTTTGTATTTGGTTGTTCCTTAAATGTGATCATGTAGCAATGGGTACCGAGATTGTGATTTATAATCTTTCCATTACACAACACCGGTTGGCTACTAGGTACATGGCTAAGGAGAATATTGAGGGGGGAAGAACATAAGAGTAGAAGCACATCCTATTTTCAAGCATCCAAGGCATAGGATATAAAAGGTAGCATTTTTTTTGGTTGGATATGTTGCTAGATATGTGACTAAGTGTTTTAGTGATGGTATATACTCAACTATAAATTTTGGAAGGATGTGTAGAAAGGCTGTAATTAAAGGATCTAAAATATCACTACAATTGTTGATGAATCAAATTTGAGAAAGTATCTTAAAAGTGGGGTAAGCTATATTGGCCCACCTATTAAATTTTGGTCATTCTTCAAAAGGTGTTATATAGATCGAATCCCATAAGAGAAGCCATAATAAAGATGTTTATAAATGATTATGTGTTGAAGATAACTTTTGACAATTACCTTTATAACATTTTATGCTAAAATGGCACTACTTCCTTTGTATTATTTTTTATTTAATCATTATATTCATTTATATTCTAAAACAATCTATATTTGATAATTGACATGATGCTAATTTTTTTTTATCATGGAAGGTATTTTGATCTAGAGAAAAATTCTCACAAGTATTTTGAAATAAATTGATGAAGACAAAAAACCTAATCCCAAACCAATTCTTCAAAACTCAAATTACACAAGAATTA
>VDFB02291386.1:0-41188 GCA_007258455.2 Sequoia sempervirens | reverse complement strand
ATATTTGATAATAGACATGATGTTAATTTTTTTTTATCATGGAAGGTATTTTGATCTAGAGAGAAATTCTCACAAGTATTTTGAAATAAATTGATGAAGACAAAAAAACCTAATCCCAAACCAATTCTTCAAAACTCAGATTACACAAGAATCAGTAAATGGTTAACTCTAAAATCGACAATTACATGTATCGATTTAAATTGATCCACCATTGCATACAATATACTTTGATTAAAAATAAATCAAATAACTTTATTTAATCCAATTTCATGAAATTTAAATTCAATTACCAAGAAAATTTGTTGCCTCAGCATTCTTTACCCACCACTTTTGTTCATCTCCTCTAAAGATCATGACCTCTTTGTATTTTGACTTCAACTCATACAATCTACTCAAATTTATGCGGCCTCTACATTTCTCCTCTTCTCCCCCTTTACTCGCACATCTTCAATCTTCTTATGCACCTATGCTAGAACTCAATTTCTTCTCACGAGTGCCCACTTCTCACCTTTTTGCTTCTGGCAATTTCCTTAATCATATAGCCTCTCATCTTGATCAACCTCCTTGCATTCTACATCTCTCCTTATACTATGTACCCCATGTCCTCTATTGAAATGTATTAACATTATTATCTAGGAATTAACAATGCATTTTACTATATTATGTTGGATATCTCACCCCTCCAACTATCTCCTTGGGTTGCACAAAAATTTTCTTTCTCCCTTCACAACGCAACCACCAAGCCTCCACTTTGTCACCCCCTTCTTACTTTCCACCTACAAATTTTCAATTACTCCTAGTGTCTGCCTCGCTATCTTGCCTATGTGGGATTTAATAGTCCTCAAGAACCTGCGTGGGATATTTGTTTAGGAACCTCTTCATTTCCTCCATTGACCTTTTAATCTCCTTGTGTATTCCAAAGGTCATACCATTATATGGCTGTGTATTTGTTTCTTTAAATTTGTATTTTTTAATTAAATCCAAGATGCCTTTCCCCTGCTAATATTAAACCTTGATTTCCAAAGATTTAAAATCTACATTTATCCTTTTGCATGCCAAGACCTATCCTCGTTGATTGAATTTATTTTTTCAATTCTTCTCTCCATTGCATAGACAACCCTTTTAGTTTTTATGAATAATATTTTTCCTCTTAATTTTGCTAGATCAAACATCTTAATTTGACATCCAAATTGCCAGTTAAATATATAGAGAATCAATAAATAAACAAGATGTGTGGAGGTTTGAATTTATATAGAAAACTAGCTCCAACACCAAAAATGCCACAAAGAAAAATAAAAAACAAATTGAAATGGAAGAAAATCAAACCAACTATTTTTTCAGTTGATGTGAATTGCTTACAGACCCAAATGCTCCTACATCAAACATGTTGGGTAAGAATTTTGTGAGCATGGGATCACAAAGTTGGAGCGGAGTGATAGAATCACCCTTCTAGATTGTAAACAACCTACAATGAACTCCATTGTTGGTAGCCCGACTCCTCTGCCAAATACTTCCTCTTCCTCTCTCTATGCCTTCCTCGCACCATATCTTCATAGCAACTCAACCCTTGCAACCTCTTCACACTACGTCACTTGCAATCCACTTTTCATTTACATATGCAACCCACTACATCTGTTGTAATCTGCCACTTCCACAACAAATTTCTTTATGCTTTCTAGCCCTCAATCACTCAGGACTTCACATTTGCAATGATAATTTTGAGCTCTTAGTCTTCAATCATGCTCGCTCAATCCATAGGTTCCACCATAAGCTGCCTCACAGTCAACGATTTTATTATGCCCCCAAAACCTCTACTCACTTCCTTCTCCACCCATAGGTCTTGGTGCAAACTACCTCACAGTTGATACTCTATCTACACACTCAGAACCTATGGCTCTGATACCATTTGATGAAGACAAAAAACCTGATCCCAAACCAATTTTTCAAAGCTCAGATTACACAAGACTCAATAAATTGACAATTACATGTGTTGATTTAAATCGATCCACCATTGCATACAATATACTCCAATTAAAAATAAATTAAATAACTTTATTTAATCCAATTTCATGAAATTTACATTCAACTAGCAAGCAACTTTGTTTTCTCTGCATTCTTTACCCACTACCCATGTTCATCTCTTTTGAAGATCACAACCTCTTCGTATTCTAACTTCAACTCATACAATCTACTCAAATATGTGTGGCTTCTATATTTCTCATCTTCTCATGCTTTAATCATGTGGCTTCAATCTTCCTATGCACCTATGCTAGCACTCAATATTTGATGTAGAGAGAAACACAATCTCAAACCAATTCCTCAAAAATTAGATTACAAAAGACACTAATTATTTAAACTCAAAATCGACAATTACTTGTGTCTATTTAATCAATCACAATTACACAAAATTTCAATCAAATTTGAAAAAAATCCAATACATTTATTTATCTAGATTTCATGGAAGATACATTACAATTATTTGACAACTACATCCTTTCATCGTTGTCCTTTGGCAAATATTTCTTCCAACCTACAATGCTCCACCTCCTTCTTCCTTGCCTTCATCTTCCATTCATTCGGGTTGTTCACGAATCACTCTACAACTTTCCCAGATCATATGTGGGATATTATATCCAAACCCATATGCCATGGTCCCATTATTTCTCTCTTGTTGTGAACCTTTTCTTTACACAAGCCTTCATCCTTTTTATCACAAATTTTACAAACTATAAATGTTGATTTAGTGCATCTCCATTATGCCATTTAATAACCCCATCCCATACATTCCCTATGCGTTTATTATGATCTGTTATGAATGCTAAAGACAATTGTTAAATCACAGTGTACCTTTCCAAATTGAAATTTGTAAATTTATCTCCTTAAGAAAGTGTGACCCCTCATTGTCAATATTTTGATGCTTCTCGACAAGTCATTTGATACCAAATGTCACAGCTTAAAAACTTAAGAAATCTTACATAGGTGTGTAACTTAGCATTTTGATGCTTCCCAACAAGTCATTTGATCCCAAACGTCACAGTGTGCAAAATTTTAAAACTTTTCCAAATCACTAGTGGAAGCTAGAAAACACTCAATTCTCCGAATTCACTAGCAATTTGACCCCAAAAATTTATCCAAAAAATCTAGAATAGAGCTGAAATTCTACCTACAAGAAAGTTTTCCATGAAATCTTACCGAACTCGCAAAACAATATTTTTTTGGTGATTTTGATTGCACGTATGCTCGGATGGTCCTGCATCATAAATCCAAGTTCAAATCTCCTACTAGACATGTAAAATGTCAAACTAGGTAGTCCCCATTTGAAAGGGGCCCTTCTAATTAAAACCAAAGAAAGTGTTTCAAAATAAACATGTATACTAGACAATTTCTTCAAAAACTAGTCATGCATAGTAGTTGTCTATAGTTCCATAATTGAATATCACAAAAATTAACCATAGGGATGAGTCCAATGTAAAATGGAGAATCCATGGGAAAGACACAAGATCCTATGGTCATTCTTTGTCTAAGAATAGGAATGTGACTAAATATGTAGGAATATGGCATTATTAGCTCAACTATATTGTTTATGAATTAATTTTAGTTATCAAATGAATACATCAAAAAATAAAAGTAGACCATTCCAAAAAACATAGCAATAAAATTCAATCAATTAAATCACATCTATATTACAAGAGTAAAATACATAAATTTATAGCATGGGTAACCAATATGCAATGCAGAATGACCATCAAGATAAGCCACTTCAATTCTTTGTTAGAGGAGTAATCTACATAATGTTACAATATGGGATAATAACCTACATGTAATTTAAAATGACCATCAGGACGAACCAAGTGTAATGTGAAACATGGAAATATCCATAAAACTATCAATATAACAAATCTATGAGATCCAATATTCATAAAACTATAGTAATAGTTGAATCCCAACAAAACATGTACATTAGAAAAATAATTCTTATTTTCTGATCATGGACTATTGAATTCATCAACGGTCTACAAGTTGGCCATAAAACCCTATGGCGAGGAGATCAAGGGAAGGCATGGCAACACCCCAACTTTCAATAGAGGAAGCCTTAGCCTTCCTCCGCAAGTTTGTCTCTCACATGAGTAAATGGTCTCTTCCCCATTTCGCAAATCTAACTCTATAAACAGTTAGATAGTGGATTATACTTGGTTTTTATTATATATTATTTGTTTGTTATTTGGCTAGAGCCCTCAACTCTTATCTGGATCTCTAGTTTATTGTTCAACTAAACATAGAACAAAATGAATGACCCCCTCTGACCTCCCCTAAGGGGGTTTCTATCAATCCAGAGGAGGCTAAAACATTTCGAGATGTTTTGGCAAAGGAACCTGGACTTACCCCACCTTCAGCTTCATTTGTTCTGAATCCTATCTACAAAGATGGATTCATTCATTGAGAGGGGGCAAGGGAACATTAAAAAGATAATTCTAAGATTGATAATAATTTTGGTGTCTTCCTCGACAAGATGTGAAAAATTCCCTCTTTGGGTGGAAACCCTAAACCCATGCTTATAGATGGCTTAGCCCCACTAAATGAAATTTCTAAAATAAATAGTATCTCTTCTCCTCGTGATAAAAGTGGTTCCTCGATTCTTTTGAGTGGGGACCCTACTAAAAATTATCTTGTGGACTCAATATCCGAAAATGATGGAGAGGATGTTTAGAATCCAACCCCACTAGAGGTGGACTCTACAAATCCCCCTTCTACTAAAGATTCTAGAATTGGAGTTGAAGGTGGGGGATGACAACATTCTAGTTGAAGGAATAATGGTTGATACCTCTGACCTATCTGCCTCTCTCAAAGAAATACCATAGGGTAAGATGGATGTGCAGGGGGCTCCCACCTTGGGAATTTGGATAGTGATAATTTAGCTTCAATAAATAATTGTAAACAAAATTGCATAGAAACTAGTGATGGAGAAAATCCATCAAAATATTACATTAAGAAACAACCCTAAGGCTTCTCAAGTGGATTAGGGCACCTGGGTTGCAACTAACCAAGAGGATGTAGTATCCAATGAGCATCCATATTCTGAAGAGTTGGAGGCTACCAATAATTCTAACCCCAATCTTTAAATAAATTTGACTCAAAAGTTAAAAACATGGTTTTTGAAATTGAAAATAATAATCATATCCTTGGACACGTGCACAAGCCCATAGTTGATTCACCTTCTCAACACCAAGAAGATGGAAACAAAAAGGGAAACCCCCAAGGGTCATCACCCAAGAAACCAATTAAGCAAAGATCTTATTCAAATTGTGAGCTCAATTATGAGAAAGTGCATGTGCATGAGGATCTGAGTTTGGATAAGAAAATAAGCCCAAACATACTCACTAGAAACTTACCAAGATTAAAGCAACATACTAAGTTACAAATAAAGTCGAACTTAGGTAATCAAATCAACTCATTTTATGCAATAGAAAATGAGGGCAAGAAAATTTTAGGGTCCTCTCCAATAGGGAAAATAATAAATATTGTCCTTAAGATCTTTTAGAATCTATTGGGAATGAATTAATTCTAGGTCATTCCAAGTAGAATTCTCCTCCCATCAATATCTCCATACTCAAAATTGATATTTTGGATAAAGAAAAAATGCTCCATTTGGCAATGGTGTCCCAAATGTCACTAAGTTTAAGAGAAAGAAAAGGATTGAAGAGTCCTCATACCCCTTGGTCAAAAGGAAGGACACTCAAAGTAGTCTTCCTAAATGCTATGATAGCTTTAGGAAAGCAATGCATACTTCTTAATTTTGTCTTTCATGGATTTATAATGTACCTCCTAGAATGTACGGGGACTTGAATCCACTGATAGAAAATATATTATGAGGAAGTTCTTAAATCTAATAAAGGAGAAAAATGTGATTTTCCTGCAAGAGGTAAAGGCTATAAAATTCACACTTGAAACAAATTTGAACTTTATATGGAAAGACTCAATGCACTTTGTAACAAATCATGAAAGAGCTAAAGTTGGCTTGGTCATACTACTAGCTAATAAGTGTGCTAGATTTGTGGTGGATAGTGGCTCATCCCCTTATTAGAGATCTTCCAGGATAATAATAGGAAAGGATGGATTTAGGTTTGGCTATGCTCAGTGTATGCCCCGAATGACTACAAGAGAAAAAATCATCTTTGGTACAGTGGATGTATAACCTCCACAATATCCATTGGATATTTGGGGGTGACTACAACATGATAGACCATCAGGAAGATGAGAAAGGTGGTAAGAAATTGGATTGGAAAGGTGATGAATTATACTTCTAGACAAGGATTAAAAGTAAACTCAATCTCTTAGACCCATTATTTGGAAATAAAAAAGAGAGAAAAAGGCATTTGGTATACCTAGTGCAACTTCCAAAGAGGCATCTGTAGGATTTACTGTAGATTGGATACATTTTATGTAAAAAAAGAATATTTTAGCTTTGACAAAAATGAAGAGGGGAAATTTATTAGAGCATACCCCTACACTCTATCTGATCACCACCCCATATTAACAAAAATCCTCTTAAACAAAGGGGACAATAGGAAACCAAAAGGAAAAACATGTTCAAACTTAACACCAACTACTAAGAGATAATGATTGCAATGCTACAATCCTCACTCTTATGGAGACCAGACATTTTGTGCATAAGGATAAGACTATGATTGAAAGATGGGAGTAAAATGTGAATGGTTAGAGGACTATCTATCAAACTATGGACAAGAAAAGAGCCATAGATAGTAGGAAAAAATAATTACAGCTACACAAGAATCTGCTAACCACTAAATCCAATCTCCAAAATGATCCATCTAATTTAGTGGTATCAAGAGAGGCTAATCTTATCAAGGAGTCGATAAGAATAATCCAAACAAAAATAATCCAAGGGATACGAGTGAGAGAAAGATTAAACTTGCTAAAGAATGGGGATAGAGGAACCAAATTCTTGCCCAATCTACTAAAAAGTGAGGAGGCAAAAGAAAGTATTGAAAAGATTTGGGAGGATGACAATGCCATAATGGATCAAGATTAGATTAAAGATTCCTTCCTTAAGTTCTATAGGAACCTATTCTCTTTAGAAGCTAACAAAAGGGATACCCTCAAGGAAAGATAATTATGTAATCAAGTCATCCCAAAGAAGATAATAGAGTAGTCTACTAATCTAGAGAAGGAAATCACTAGAGGGGAAATTATAATTTTCATCCAATCTTTAAACAATGATAAGTCCCTAAGAGTGGATGGCTTACCAGTGGATTTTTACAAACAAAATGTGGAATGAATCAATGATGATCTTCTCTAGTTGTACAAAGAAGTTGCTCTAGTTGGGTCTTTGAGGAAAAACATCAATAAAGGGAAATCAAGCCATAACAAAAATAAGGGGATAAAACTCTTCTAAGAAATTGGAGATTGATTACACTACTAAATGTCTCCTACAAGATTTTGGCCAAAACACTAGCTAACATATTCATGAAAATCCTACCATAAATCATAAGTAATACCCAAACTAGCCTCATTAAGGGTAGACACATCCTAGAAAACTTGATAACTAGTTGGGAGGCCATGAATTGGGCCAAAATCTCCAATCAGAAGGTAGAAATGTTTCTCCTGGGCTTTGGAAAAGCTTATGATAGGGTTGAATAGGAATTTGTGCTCTTGGTATTAAATGCCTTTGGGTTCCCTAGCAAGTTCTGCCAACTTGTAAATATTTCATCCTTGAAAGGTCAATCAGGTAGGGTTTCCCCCTTGCTCCTTCCCTATTTATAATTTCCTTTGATGCAATCTATTACATCATAAGGGAGATTTTTTCTTCTCCCAAAATTAGAGGCATGCCCCTCCCCAACAAGGATGAACTTTTAAATTTGTTGGTTGTTGATGACATAACTCTCTTCTTGGGACTTTTGGAAGAAAATATGGAGGCCCTAATCAGAAAATTGAACATATTTTACAAAGCTTCAGGGGCTAAACTATCAAATGCTAAGTCTGTTATGTTGAGATGGCAGGAAGCCCCACCAAGTTGGTTAGGAAAATTTGAATTTCAATGGGGAGGTCCCTCCAAACAAGTAAGGTTCCTTGGAGTCCCTTTTTCTATGAGACCATGCCTTAAGGACATGTGGAAATGGATTAAAGGAAAACTAGAAAAATAAACTTGATAAATGGGATAAGAAATACCTCTCACTGGCAAGAAAGATGAAAGTATGCCAAAAGATCCTTGCATCATACAATTTATATTATTCCTTTGTGTGGTTATTTAGTAGCTACTAGGGAAATGAAATTTTAAAAAAGCCATAAGCTTCCTTTGGTTAGATGGTAGAGGTAATAAAAAGAAACACTCAATTAAGTGGCAATGGTGTTGTGTGGAGAATAGCAATAGGGATTTGGGACTAAAGGACCTCAAAATTCATGGGATGGCCTTGGCAGTCAAATGGTTTTTGAAATCTCTAGAAGGAAATGAACCCTAGAAAGTGCTTATAAGGAATAACATTTAGTTAGTTGTGTCAAAACAAGCAAAATCATGGAAGGCACTCCCACTTAATGACCTATTAGCTAGCACATTTCTAATAATCCCTACAAGATTTGCAATCTTCAAGAGCATATGGAAGGCTTGGGAATCTATCTCTAGAAACATTAGCAATAGGGATATCTTTGACAACAATCAAAACCTTCTTGAAAATAGGTCCATGTGGTAGAACCTGAAGCATAAGGATAAGCCCCTTTCACTTATACAAGGATGCTTAGCAAAAATTTGGGCAGCCAAAGGTATAAAATGCTTTAAGGACATTTTATTTGATGGTCAAATCAAGTCTTAGGCATGCCTCAGTAGTTAATATACCATCCGTCCTCTAATTGGAGAACATACTGCATGATTAGAGGGGCCCGTGAGGTGCTTTAGTTACCCAAGGTGTGCAATAAAAAAAAGACTGTTATAAACTCTTTAAATTGAAAGACGGTACATTTTTTCATAATATGAACTAAAAAATTATTTATAATCCCTTAAGAAACAATAATGGTGTGTTTGATTATCTCAACCAAAAGTGGAATCTCTCTCTAATAGAAAGTAGTGGAGTTTTTTTTTATAAAAAATTGGTCTAATTACATTGAGCCAAAAAAGGCTTTCTTTAAATGGTTATTAATTCTTCAAAAATTACCTTATAAGATTAATCATTCTAACATTGACTTATGCAACTCTTGTAGGAAGCCTGAAATTGTTAAGCATATTTTCTTTGAATGTATTTGTGTAAAAGAGATTTGGAATTTATTTTGTTATAATCTCAAAGGTTGGAAAGGTAACACAAAATGGATTGAAATTTTACTTGGAAATATAGAGAGTCTAGATAAAGAATGTAATTTATTTTGATTAATACTTACAATTGAAATTTTGTGGCAAATTTGGATCAAAAGGAATGAGGAAAATCTATAAGATGTCAATAGATTGCTTACTAAGTTTTATAAAAAAACTCATCTTTCACAATGTTGTTGTGTAGGTTAGCTTAACAATGGAGATCTCCAGGCACAAATTCCTAAGGTTGTTAGAGGATGGCACGGTTCGGATAAACATCGAGGAAATAAAATTTGGGCACACTTGGGACCTCAATAAGGAGAAAAGAATTCCCCTTCTTAAAGGAATGGAAAAGCTAGTTATGAATTACAGAAATGAGAAAGAAAAACACAACACAAAGTTCCATGTTAAAGAAGACCTCTCCGGCATTGATCCCCAATTGGATGGGCAAAGCGAGAAACATACATGAATGGAAAGCCTTAGTTTTTACATCTATTTTTTTATCACTAGTAGTATGCCAAAAGAATTTGAAATATCAAGTTTGTGTTTTGTTGAAGGTTGTTTAAAATAAATTTTGTTACTAGCAATGGAAAGGCTTATAGATCAATAGTTATAGTAGGATGTCAATCAGAAATACTCGGTTGATAATTATAATCAAGTCTAGCATATGATGCATAATGCATCAAAAAATAGGGTATAAATGTTTATTTTATATATCTTTAATACAAAAAAATATACATCAAGTTTCTACAAGAATACATAAAATTCTAAATAAATGTAAAGGTTACCAATAGGCTTCTAAAGAGTCTTGAAACTGATTTTTTTTTAAAGGAATTTTAGTACCATGGTGCTTTTTTTTAGTTGATCTTTGGGTGTCCTTAAAAAATATGTAATATTTTATAAAATTATTTTCCAATTTAAAAAAGTATAAGTTGAAGACATGCCTGAGATAGAGTACAAAAAGACTCCCCATCCACATAGTATCTTCCTCCCTCTATCTCCCCTTCTCCCTCTCCCACACCATCTCCCTCTCCCAATCCCTCACCCTCACCCTCTCCATCTCCCTCACCTGCTCCCTTTTTTCTCCCTTTCCCCCCTCTCTCCCCCTCCCCCTCACCCAGACACTCCCACTCCCTCTCCCTCTCCCCCATTATCTCCCTCTCTCCCTCCCCCACTCTCCCCCCTTTCTCTCTCACCCTCCCCCTCCCCCTCTCCCTCTGTCTCCCTCTCTGTCTCCCTCTCCCTCTCCCTATCCCATTCCAACTCCTCCCTCTCCCTCGTCATCTCTCACTACCACTCCCACTCCCACTCCCTTACCCTTTCTCCCCTTCACCCCTCCTCCTCTATGTCTCTCTCTCCCTCTCCCCCCTCTCTCCCTCTCCCACATCTCCCTCTCCCACTCCCAATCCCACTCCCAACCCCTCTCCCCATCCCTATCTCCCACTCCCTCTCTCTCCATCTCTCTCTCCCACTCCCTTTCTCTCACTCTCCATCTCCCTCTCTCCCACTCCATCTGCCTCTTCCTCTCCCTCTCCCCCTCTCTCCCCCTCCCCCTCTTGCAACCACTCCCACTACCACTCCCAATCCCACTCCCACTCCCGCTCTCACTCCCTCTCCCTCTCCCTCTCCCTCTCCCTCTCCCTCTCCATCTCCCTCTCCCACTCCCTCCCCCACTCCCTCTCCCTCTTCATCTCCCTCTCTCTCCCCCTCTCCCTCCCTCTTTCTCTATCTCCTCACCCCACCCTCAGCCAACCATCTCCTCACCTCCACCTCCCTCTACCCCTCCTCCCTCCACCACCTCTCCCTCTCCCCCTGTCTCCCACTCCCACTCCCTCTCCCTCTCCCTCTGCCACTCCCACTCCCCCATCTCTCTCCCTCTCTACCCATATCTCTCCCCATATCTCTCCCCATATCTCTCCCCATCTCCCTCTATCTATCTCCCCCTCACTCCCACTCCCTTTCCAACTCCATCTCCCCCTCCCACTCTCCCACTATAACTCCTCTCTCTCCTCTCACCCTCCCTATCTCTCTCCCTCTCTACACCCTCTCTCCCACTCCCACTCCCACTCCCTCTCCCCCTCTCCCTCCCCCTCTCAAGCCCTCTTCCTCTCCCCCACCCCACCCTCTCCCTCACTCTCCCTCCCCATCTACCTCCTCGTTCCCCTACCCCTCTCCCTCTATCTCTCCCCCTCTCCCTCTATCTCTCACCCTCTCACTCCCACACCCACATTCCCACTCCCTTTCCAACTCCCTCTCCCTCTCCCCCTCTAACTCCTCTCTCTCCTCTCACCCTCCCTATCTCTCTCCCTCTCTCCCACTCCCACTCCCTCTCCCCCTCTCCCTCACTCCCACTCCCCTCCCTTTCCAACTCCCTCTCCTCATTCTCTCCCACCCCAACCCCACCTCCCTCCCCCTCCCACCTAACCTCTCTCCTCCTCACCCTCCCTCTCCAATCTTCCTCCATTCCCACCCCTCCCTCTCCTCCTCTCCTCCCTCCACTCTCTCCCTCCTCCTCTCTCTCTCTCCTCCTCCCTCTCTCCACCTTCTCTCCCATTCCCACCTCTCCCCTCCCATTCCCACTCCTCCCTCCCTCTCTCTCTCTCTCTCTCTCTCTCTCCTATCTCTTCCCTCTCCACCCTCTCCTCACCCCTGCCTCTCTCCTTTCTCCCCACCTCTCCCTCTTACTTTCCCCCTCTCTCCATCTCCCTCTCCCCCCTCTCACTCTCCCTCTCCCACTCCCACTCCAACTCCCACTCCTCCCCCTCTCCCCCTCTCTCTCTCACTCTCTCCCTCTCTCCCTCCCTATCCCTTTCTCTCCCCCCACTCCCACTCTCTCTCCCTCACCCTCACCCTCTACTGCTACCACTCCCCCTCCTCCTCCCCCCTCCTCTCCCACTACAACTACCACTCCCCCTCTCACCCCTTTCTCCCCCTCTCTCCCCCTCCCACCTCCCTCTCCCACTCCAACTCCCTCTCACTCCCCCTTCTCTCCCTCTCACCCTCTCCTACTCCAACTCCCTTTCCCCACCTCTCACTCTCTCTCTCTCCCTCTATATCTCTCCCTCTCTCTGCCCCACTCCCCCTCCCCCTCTCTCCCTCTCCCTTCCCCCCTCCCCCTCACTCCCCCTCCCTCTCTCTCTACCCCCTCCCCCTCCCCCTCTCTCTCCCCATCTCCATCTCCACCTCCAACTCCCTTTCCCCACCTCTCACTCTCTCCCCATCTCTCTCCTCTCTCTGCCACACCCCCCTCCCTCTCTCCTCTCCTCCTCCTCCCTCCCTCCCAATTTGACTCTTGCCTCACCCACTCTCCCTCCTCTCCCTCCTTCTCCCTCCCCTCTCCTCCCTCTCCCTCCCTCTCCCCCTCTCCTCTCCCTCTCCCTCCTCTCTCCCTCCTTGTCTCCCTCTTCCTCCCACCTTTCCTCTCCTCCCTCCTCCCCCACCTCCCATCTCCTCCAACTCCTCCTGGGCCCCTCCCCCTCGCCCTCTCCCTTACCCTCTCCCTCTCCCTCTCCCCCCTCTCTCCCACTCCCTCACCCTCTCCCTCCCTCTCTTCCCCTCCCCCCTCTCTCCCACTCCCATTCCCTCACCCTATCCCTCCCTTTCCCCCTCTCTCCCCCTTCGCCTCCCAATCTCCCCTTCCAACTCCAACTCTCTCTCTCTCTCTCTCTCTCTCTCTCTCCCTCTCTCTCCCTCTCTCTCCTCCTCCCCCTCCCCCTCTTGCCCCCTCGAGTATATATATTCACAAATATAGTTGTATAATAATTTATATTTTATAACATATAGTTTACCTAAAATTATAATATATATGAAATAAAAATATATAAATATACATACAAATACATAAATATAAATGTATTTATTCAATTAAATATAAATATACAAATGCAAATATAAATGCACACACATTTACATATACAAATATAAATATAAGCTAGATCAAAGCATCACTAGTTAGTTTCAATATAGCAAAGTAGATAATTTGCTTCAATAGATATACAACTCAACTTTTCTAATAAAAAAAAACTTAAGCCTATCATCATGTGGTTACATATTATTATCTAGCTGCAAAAATCACAATATCAAACTCCTCCTTCCTAAGGTGTTTTCAAATTTAGGACAGTACCACTGTAAGAAAAATTTACGAAACAAAACCCCAACAAATACTTAAAATGAAAAATTAAAAGAATCTTAAAACGAACAGATTTAAGTGACTCAAGGCATTGACAAAAAATCATTCAAGCATGCAAGATTCTATTGAATTTGGGAACCCACCATGGAAGCATGATTGATTGGATTATAAACTTACAAGTCATTTACAAGCTCTGCAAATTTTGATTTTATATTACGTTGCATATAGTGGCCCTTAATACATTGCTAAGATTTATTAATCCCGAATTCAAATCTGAGGAGAAATATGAACGCCCAACAAAAAAGAAAATTGTCCAAAAAACACGTACTATGGTATTGTCGAGGTCTAAGACAATCAAAGACGAGAGCAAGAGTTTTGTCTCTTACCAATGAGGTGTTAATGGAGGCGCTTTCTGCGTCTGAGCTCCATGAAATGTGAAACTTTATATTGCCAGCAATACTTGTAATGCTTTCTCACTTTATGAATGTGGAAAGAACAATCTTCTGCTCTACTCACTCATTTTTGCCTCGTATTTTAACACTAAAAAGGAGAGTATGATAAAGTTAGAGGCTATTTAGGAGGGGTAGCTAAATTATGCTTGATGCTCAGGTTTGCAGTTCGCTAATGTTAAAACATATGATAAATGATATTGAAGGGGGATAACCAGAATGAATTTATTGTTGTGGCAACTATTTGCAGCATGGATTAGCTAATGTCCATAATGAGATTACTTTATTGTAGGATCAAATTAACAAAAATTTATTGCAGATCCTTAATATTTGATAGATAGAATTAAAGCAAAAATAATAGTAGCATGAAGGAGAGTCACAAATAACATAACAACATAAAAAATAATAGTATGCAATGCTTTCTCACTAAGAATGTGCTGCTGAGGATTGATAAACCTTTATTCTGGACATATTTCCAAGAAATAATGTAAATCTCACTCTGACAACACACCTAGTGGATATTATCAGTGGGTACTAGTTTTAGAACAGGGGAAGTGTAAATTTTAAAATGATCTCTAGCACTCCCAATCAGTTTCAAAGAAATGAAAACTTCCCTATAATGGTTGTGCCTTATGTATCGGTTTGTTTGAGGATGTTGTGCAATGTAGTTGTGTTCAAGCCATGGAGTAAGCTATCTCTATTATCAAAATAAAATGCATTTGACAAGAAACACACTAATCTGCAGCCAAATGTTGAAGACATACGTCAAGGCTTGAATATATTCAATAACCGGCATCAAAGTAACAACTAGCAAGTTGTCCGGGAAAGAAAATTATACATCTCACTTCTACTCTGTCACTACACTGAAACTCAAAGTAAAGTGAGCCTTACACAAAATGTGCTATAAATTAATTTGTTGTTAAGTATTAATCACCCTACATGCAATGATCTTACCAACTAGCTAGCTGCAAGAAAATAAATTACATGACCATAAGACGAGGCATGAGATAGAAGTCAAGGTAATTGGAAGACATAATTGAGAGCACCATCTGAGAGGGCCCAATTTAAATTTTTCACTCGATCTCTTCCACCTCTTACCAGGCTGAGGCTCTTTTGATAGATAAAAAAAAAAGCTCATGCCATTCATTCTCAACTATTGAATGCATCTACTCAAAGCCCTCAAATTAGTCTTGTTCCTCTGCAACATCTTCACAGTATTCCCCTCAACAATCATCTTGTGCAAAATAGTACATGTAAGAACCAAAGAGGTCACAAAGGACAAAATATCTTGGGTCCACCATCTTGTATAGTTGTTAGCATTTTCCTGAATGGCAGCAGTAAAAAGAAGAGTTCAGAAAAAATACATGAAAAGCCAAAAAAAGCAAGAAAGTTGGAAGATCCCTGGGTTGATTCTCTCATTCCTCGACTCTTCTGAGTCATCATCTCAAATAAATTTGGAACCCCCGTCTATTTGAGGACTTCCTATACCATGTCTTTAAACTTTGCAGCTTGTACAGAGCCTATCTCAAACACATTTTTTCTGCGAGCCATCTTACCCACAAGACCAAGAGAAATCATAAAAGATCATTTCACCAATATTTACAATATTCCCTAGTTTAGAATCCTTCAAGATGTAATCAATAGCCGTAAATACCTCGTCCCTTCTCAAATGCTACAGAGCATCAAACTATTTGACACTAAAAATATTTGTGGTGTAGATCTTTCTAACCAAGCGCCATCGAGGTCCATAAGGACTGCATACTAGAGTTGTGCCTTGGTAGGAAAATGTCCTTGTAGTTGTATTGATTGTCTTGCTTGAGAAGCTCTAGTCATTGTTCTTTAGTACTTCTCTTTCCATGGATGGAGATGACACAACCATACTTGTCTGTCTGCCCAATTTGATAGTCATGAGAGGCCATATTTCTATGCAAGGAGAGGAAGAGATTGGTGGGGTTTGTCCCCAAGCTGAGTGAGGTTTCCAATGAAGGGCCATCCAGGAGGACCTAGTGGTAATGGTAATGACAAAATCCTCTTGCTCTTCTCCTTCAGAAAAATGATCGCAATATAAATGTAGGGATCTTCATAAGGAGAAATCCTGCAGCTACAAAGTATGTTGATGATCACCATATTTATCAATTAATAAGATTGTTCAATACTCCAAAAAATTTCATGCTCTGTAAAAATAATCAACAAATATTCACTGCTAATAGTATTTTTGTGACAAGTGTAATCCAACATAATATTTTCTAATCTTGCATTCCTTAGTACACCAGCAGGTTGCAATTCTTTTGAGTCAAACCTATAAACAATGTTTACAATTTATAGACTCTCCTCCTCCATTATATGTTATGGGAGGCCCATATATCTCTAATATACAATCCTATGGTTGATAATAATTAGAGAGACCAAGAAACAAGTAAAAATAGTTCAAACTACTTTTTGGGATGTGAGAGATAATGCATGATATATTCCTTGATATGTACCTCAATAAATCTAAAATTATTTGTAGGCCAGGGCCTTCACCTGAGATCAAACTCTTTGGGTTGAGAGATTGAAGAGAAAATTCAGCTCAACGAGAGTAATGTAGAAAAAATCCTTAGATCTTTTACATTTCCTTGGATCTGAGTGTGGCTTGATTTCATTAAAATTGAGTGCAATGAATGAGCATAATCGTCACAAATATGATAGCATAAATTTGATTTCTACAGTTTTATAATTACCATTTACTAGGGTTTAACAATCATTGACTAGGGTTATTTGATGTGCTCTAAATTTTCTTTTTCTTAAGGCCCGACCCAAGTGATTTCAAAAGTGTAGAGGCATGCAAGGATAATGATAGGAATTGGGGAATGTCTTTGGAAATCTCATGCTTATTCCTGTGGTATTTTAATGTATAAGATCAAGCTCACTGTCATGTATAGACAAATAATTGCTCCAACTAGAAAACATTGAATTTGTTTGTTTGAGTAGAATAAGTTTATAAGTTTGAATTTAATGAAAAACCAGTGGCACTAGTTGTAGAACAGATTTCAACGTCTTTAAGGTAAATTGTGATGTCTCATTGGTATTCTCTTTTGAGAGCTTTGTTTGAAAGACCTATGGAAGCTAGTTTTTTTCCTGCTTTCTTTGTTGTCTTAATTAAGGCAAGGCTTATAGGGTGATCTTAAACTTTAAATAAGCATGAAGGGATGTCATTGATGCTGCTAACTGCATAAAAGTTTAACTACATTTGATTGTATGACAAGAAAAAAAGAACAATGAAAAAGTTTTACTTACAACAAAAATAATTAAAACATAAATGATTTAATTTGATGAAAGTTCATCATTGACATTTTTTTAGTCAGAAAGTAAAATTATGACCTATGTTGTAAACAAAGATTTTCTCAAGGCAACATGTTTCTTTGATCTTACAAGCTCTATCCTCTTTTAAATGTGCTCACTCATTTTTGTCTTGTATTTTAACACTAAAAAGGAGAGTACAATAAAGTTAGAGGCTATTTAGGAGATAACATGAATGAATTTATTGTTGTGGCAACTATTTGTAGCATGGATTAGCTAATGTGCATAATGAGATTACTTTATTGTAGGATCAAATTAACAACAATTTATTGCAGATCCTTAATATTTGATAGAATTAAAGCAAAAATAATAGTATAATGAAGCAGACTCACAAATAATAGAACATAAAAAATAATAGTATGCAATGCTTTCTCACTAAGGATGTGTTGTTGAGGACTAATAAAACCTTTATGCTGGACATATTTCCAGGAAATAATGTAAATCTCACTTTGACAACACACCTAGTGGATATTATCAGTGGGTACTAGTTTTAGAACAGGGGAAATGTAAATTTTAAAATGATCTCTAGCACTCCTAATCAGTTTCAAAGAAATGAAAAACTCCCTCTAATGGGTGTGCCTTATGATGTTGTGCAATGTAGTTGTGTTCAAGCCACAGAGTAAGCTATCCCTGTTATCAAAAGCAAATGCATTTGACAAGAAACACACTGATTTGCAGCCAAATGTTGAGGACATACCTCAAAGCTTGAATATATTCAATAACCGACATCAGAGTAGCAAGTTTTCCAAGAAAGAAAATCAGACATCTCACTTCTACTCTATCACTGCACTAAAATTCAAAGTAAAGTAAGCCTTACGCAAAATGTGCTATAAATTATTTTGTTGTTAAGTATTAATCACCCTACATCTAATGATCTTACCAACTAACTAGCTGCAAGAAAATAAATTACATGACCATAGGACGAGGCCTGAGATAGAATTCAAGGTAATTGGAAAACAGAATTGAGAGCACCATCTGAGAGGGCCCAATTTAACTTTTGCACTCGAGCTCTTCCATCTCTTAGCAGGCTGAGGCTCTTTTGACAAATAAAAAAATCTCACACCCTTCATTCTCAACTATTGAATGCATCTGCTCAAAGCCCTCAAATTAGTCTTGTCCCTCTGCAACATCTTCACAACATTCCCTTGAACAATCAGCTTGTGCAGAATAGTACATGTAAGAACCAAAGAGGTCACAAAGGACAGAATAGCTTGGTTCCACCATCTCGTACACTTGTCAGCATTTTTCTGAATGGCAGCAGTAAAAAGAAGATTTCAAAAAAATCCATGAAAAGCAAGAAAGCTGGAAGATCCCAAGAAATTTGAAATTTCCCTGGGCTGATTATCGTCCTCCCTCTACCATAGTTCGAGCAAAAAAAAGAGCAAGAAAGTTGGAAGATCCCTGGGTTGATTCTCTCATTCCTCGACTCTTCTGAGTCATCATCTCAAATAAATTTGGAACCCCCGTCAATTTGAGGACTTCCTATACCATGTCCTTAAACTCTGCAGCTTGTACAGAGCCTGTCTCAGACACTTTTTTGCGGCAAACCATCTTACCCACAAGGCCAAGAGAAATCATAAAATATCTTTCACCAATATTTACAATATTCCCCACCTTCAAGATGTAATCAATAGCCGTAAATACCTCGTCCCTTCTCAAATGCTATAGAGAATCAAACTTTTTCACACTAAAAATCTCTATGGTGCAGATATTTCTAACCAAGCGCCATCGAGGTCCATAAGGACTACATACTAGAGTTGTGCCTTGGTAGGAAAATTTCCTTGCAGCTGTATTGATTGTCCTGCTTGAGAAGCTCTGGTCATTGTTCTTTAGTACTTCTCTTTCCATGGATGGAGATTACACAACCATAGTTATATGTCTGCCCAATTTGATAGTCATGAGAGACCCATATTTATGTGCAAGGAGAAAAAGAGATTGGTGGGGTTTGTCACCGAGATGAGGGAGGTTTCCAATGAAGGGCCATCCAGGAGGACTTGGTGGTAATGGTAATGACAAAATCCTCTTGCTCTTCTCCTTCATAAAAATGATCACCATATAAATGCAGGGATCTTCATAAGGAGAACTCCTGCAACTATAGAGTATGTTGATGATCACCACATAAATGTAGGGATCTTCACAATATGATCTGCAATTTCTTTCAGTGGGTGTTGTAGAGAAGAAGAAATGTAGGGATCTTCACAATATGATGACCACCATCTCAATCCAACTACAAAAATAAGACCGTAAAACAATCAGAATGTTGTTGCAAATGATAGAATAAATAAATGCAAAGCTTTGAAAGCTTAATTTATAGAATTTGAGAACATGAAAGGAATGACATAGTACTCTTATTTGAAGAGTTCAGCGGTGTAATGGCTAGTTAATTTCTTGAGGTGAGTGTTTAAATTTTTTATTTTTCTTTTTATGATTTTTTACCCATCTAGTTTTTACACCTAATGGCACCCTTTCGATTTGGCACCCTTCTATTATTAGTGTGTTTTTAATATAATAACAAATTTATTAGTAGCCAATTGTTGTACAAATTTTGTTTGCAATATCATTTTAAGAATCTTATTATTATTCATTTTTTAGAAATTCGTTTCAATTTTTAGATTTTTTATTTATCATTATACATTAAATTTATAATTGTAAAATTGATCTATAGTAGTTTTGTAATTATAGATTTAAATCATAATTTTTAAACTTTTTAAATTTATATTTACATTTTGCCAACCCTTGATGTTCAATCTAGTGTAGTTTCTCTATTGATTAAAGTGTGTTGCGTTTTTGTATTTACCATTCATTTGTTCATTTGAAATCATTGGAGACATCTTAAGAATCTACAAATAAAGAAATAATCAATGAACATCAAGAGCACATGCAACATTATTAAAAGATACATCATCTTAGGTCAATTGAATGATTGATTATTGTCCTCGACCTTTATTCTTGTTCTAATCACTTCATCTAGTATTTTGACTTAGGAGAACACGATCCTCATGATTAAGTAGATTCCCCAAATGTGTGTAAACACCACCTATTATTAATTTACACATCAAAAGATCAAGGTGAAATGTTTTCAATCAACCACATTTATGTCAATTCATTCTTGTTGATATAGGTTTAAGTCTATGTGCCAATTCACTTTTGTAGGCATGGATCTAAACTAGGAAAACATATAATTAATTTATAAATATTGAAATATATTTTTAACCAATACCTTAAAATTCTAGCATTTAATGGTTAATGAATTCCTAACATCTTTAATATTGCTTTTCCATCTTCAAAATTTAATTGTGTTGTATTTTTTTCATTTAAATTTCATATTTATAATTTCATTAATAGCTCTTAGATCTTTTATTTCATTATTTTCTCTAGGTAAATTGTAGTGGGATAACACTTATTTTTTAGTATATTTTTTGAGAACCCGAATTTCTTACACAATAATGTGTTTTCTCTACTTGGTGCCTTTCATCTACTTCAAGTGCAAGTTAGGGTTACCATAAAAAAAGAATTTTTTCCCATAGGAGAACAATAAATGGTACTCTATTCATCCTTCAAAACATAGGTAGGTGATCCTTTAGGGAAATGAGCTCTTCATCAATCGTATCTTCAAAATTTTCCATGGCACTAGATTTAATGCTAACCTTGTGATAGCATTAGATGAATTCTCTTATCAACCTTTCTCCTTATGACTCCAAGGTGTAGTTGTACTCACCACTCCTTTATTGAGATCCTCTATCCAATGTTGCTAGGAGGTTTGGGCTGGTGCATTTATGTCCACTAGGCTCATGAGCTATTCAATGTATATAGATAACTCACCCTATTTACTAAAACATTGTTTTCCTAATAACATTACATCTTTTGTACTATCTTAATCAACCAAACATATTCTATCCAATTTAGAAGTGCCAACTTCAAATCCTTACTATCCATAGTCATGGCAACAACTCTATATCATAATTTATACTTGCACTAAAATATGGTATTCTCATAATGTTAGGATCATCCCTAGACCCAAGCCTAAACATCAAGGACTCATTTGAATAATGGCCCTTCACACATATCACTTCCTAAAAAATTAGAGGCTTTACAAATCATACACCAATAACATAAATCCACCATCCTCACATTTGGGATTAAGTATCTAACCTTTCATTAAATTTAAGCTGATAATTAAACTAATGCTTCAAATCAATCCATATATAATAGTCTCTAACAAATAATTTCCAATCAAGCATTACCTTTATACCAATATCAATGTATGAAGACACAAATCTATACAGTGGTTAGCTGATACATGCATCACATTTACACATTGTGATTATCTCATACATACAAAATATGTACTCAATATGACTATTTATCATGCACACATTATATACATTAAATGTGATAACTCATGGTTGCATCAAATATACATATTGAAAATTAATCATACATGCATCACATAAACATAGTGTGACTAGCTCAAGAACACAACACATGTACCCCATGCATCTAGCTTATGCATACATCACATATACATAAAGAGTAGCCCATCCATAAATACACATACACAATATGAATAACTCATGCATTATCACATATGCACATTATGTGGCTTTTGCATGCATACAACACACATACACATTGTGAATAACTCAATATCATTATATGTACACAAACTAAGCAACCAAAAAAAAGATGTGGTTAGAACCTTACTACAAGAAACTTCCCCTTTACCTAGTTCTCTAATGTATAATCTCTTAAATACATCCCAACCAAAAATAATAGTATTAGTTCATCCTCTACTACACTATGGGTTCAATCATTTATACATATTCACTACCAACTATAAAGAAAAGTGAGCATCCTTACTACTTGTGGCAATCACCAAAAAAGGCACACTATAACAACAAACAACACATTTGGTTATTAATAATATTTTCATAGCTTGTTGAACCATCTGAGTCAATGGATGTTAATAGATATTACCTCAATGTCGCTAGTGAAAGTTAGTCCCACTCAGTATGAGTTAGCTAGATTTCCATCTATCACCTATATGGTACTAGTGAAAGCTAGTTAAGCCATGTCATACAATGGGTGAATTTTAGCATCCATCATTTGCATTCCATCATTGATAATTAGTTAAACTCTAAGGTATGACAATGACTCTGAACATATTTCACCTACATGATACTAGTGATATCCAATAAAACCACTTGTGTATCATAACATACATAGCTCCTAAAATATTGCATCTCTAGAATATTGGTGAACAACATCTAATCCTTAATATATTAAGAATAAATGTATAGCATCCATTGCCTACATAGTATTGGTGATAGCCAACTACCCATGTACCTATATTAGACTCGAATCTTATATGTGGGTCCATCTTATAGTCAAGTATGCATAATCAGGATATCACAAGGATCCACAAGCACTTGGTAGGCTATCTTTTTTACATACAAACATAAATTGATCAATAAATCTATACACATAGTCTCATAGGTTTCTGAAAGCTAAATAATATACCATATTCAACAATTCTCACTATTGCTTTCCCACTATTTGTAATGGAAATTATAAGGAGATCTATCTTAAACTCAACATATATCCATGTTAATTAATATTTATAGTAGCTAGATCATCCACACATATTAAGGGTTGTTTAAACCATTAGATGTGAAATAGCTTAATTCAACATAATCAATAAACAAAAAGTTTGTAGGTTTATATAACTCATTCATATCAATGTCATATTTAAGTTTATCATTCTCTTATTTCTTGGAAGTATAAAACACACTAAGTATTGAGTCTAACATATACCTTCCTATACTCCTCATTAAGCCAAGACACATTGTCATAGTGCTCAACACATAAGTTCTAATTATTTTAGTTTTAACAAGTCTAGAGGCATTCTCATACATTCACATTAAAGATAGATTGGATTGTGATTGTGAATCTAAAACTACATCCAAGAATAGAGGATTTGTTTGAAAGGAAAACACTACAAACCTCAAAGTAGATAAACTAGATGAGGATGGGTGCCTTTTTTGGCTCATACCTATAGTGGGGACATATTAATTTGGAAGATGAATTCACATCTATTCAAGGAAAATTTTAACCTCAAGCTAGAAAGAATACTTTGAGGGAGAAATGATTTATTTAAGTACAACAACCCCAAACCTTAGATTTATCCCCTAAAACTTCCACTACCAATTTAGGTTCATGGCATCCTTCACCCAAGGATTGTTTACATACCCATTTCCAAATGGTATCAAAGTCACATGCATTTCTCGTCACTTTAATTTCTCAAGGATCAAACACATAGAATTCCTGAACCTAAGCTTTGATAACCACTCATGAAAATTTCCTCATAGAAGTGAGATAGTATATGAGGAAGACCATAGAAGGGATTAAAACCATCTAGTGGAACAAATCAACATTTACCAATGGCCAATTCAAAATATTCATTGTTCCTAAAGTTTTATTAATTAATAATAAAACTCAAAACTCAAAAATCCTAAATTATTATTCCATAGCTCACAAAGTTCCTTTAAATGATACCCAACAAATAAAAATTCTTCCTAGTATTAAGAAATCCAAGCATGTTCTTAGTTTAGCAAACATATCCTAAAGCATTTTCATCCAAGGGCATCAAGATCTCAAATTAAACCTCACCTTGTTATAATTCATAATTCAACATGAACCTCCTAGAGTCCCTTACAAAATCATCTCATTAACACATAGGCTAGGTTGGTTACTTATAAATAATAAACAATAAAATTGTGACTATTTCATAAAACTCATAATGCTCAAAATTCTAAAGTAATCACAATTTCACGTCTCTGCACATACCCATTAGGATAAATAGAGTTTTATATTAGATCTCTTTAAACCCTTTCAAATTTACCACTTGGTTGGAATGTTTCATTTATTTATGTCAAAATTTATGATAATTATTATATCATCCCATAAATTAAGTATAGGATTGTATACATATCTATAGCTCAAATAACACTAATACCCACTTTATATGAAAGTCTTATTATAAAAGAATTAGGTTTCATTGTCCCACCCAATTTTATACTTAAAATTATCAACATTACAACAATCAAATCCAGACACAAAAATTATGCAGATTAATCAATATAAGATAGGCATAGTTGTATCAAAGCATAGGGGAAAATGAAATAGTCAATATATTGTCACAATACAAAAAGTATGAAAACATGCTTTTATGTCTCCAAGTGGAGTCCTAACATAATATGATCAATGATATCAAGTATCATAATCATATTATGTTATATATCTTTCTTGAAAAAGCACATCATGCATCAAGAAGAGCACATAATAATCATCTAAGGTTCAAGGGACATACAATAGTAATTATAAACTTTCTTTAGACATGATTGACACTTAATTCATACTCAAGATAGTGGGCAACACTATATCCATTTGATCATGATATGAAGATGTATGCCCAATACTTTTACTAATAATAATATTCTTAACCTTTTTTTTTCATTTCCCTATAATGAAACCAAATTATTATATCGGTATAATTCATCATCTAGATTGTATTTGTACTTGGTAATTATAATAAATGTGACCTTAATGGTTAGTACTTGTAATCATTCCATATAACAATGATATATTTATAAATCAAAACTTATAATCATATTATCACAATTGAATAGAAATATTCATGTGCATGGTCATAGTAGAATACTATATAGGGATAATGCTAGTGAAGTATAGAATAAAAAGAATCCCAAGTCAATTATGTACCCTAAATACATATAAGTGGTCAATTTCACCAAAATCAATCTTGGCCAAGGTTTAGTGAATAATACATAATGATTGCATATTTATTACAATAAATTTGAACGATATAATATTATTTTACATGTTTAACTCATATTTTGAAACAAATCACCTACACATGTAACTACATTACAACTACAGAACAGAATACAAGCACAACTCACCAAATACCTAGAGTTCTTCAAAAATATTATCCCTTAATCTCAACTTCTAAACATACTATCAAGTTATAGTTCAATGTCATGATCTTGATATAATGTACGCATTTAAATGTGCTACTAGTTAGTCAACAAATATTCATATATTTGATTCTCAAATCCTTATTTAATGTTCTAGAAAATATACACATCTATTTTCTTTCATTTTAAACGTTAACACCATAGCAATATAGCACCTAGAATAAACATAAGTAGTAATTCTAATTTACAACCATAGTATACTATGTACATAGTAGTAAATACATCTCTCTAATAATTATTTTATCCTCAAGATCAAAAATAGTATACTAACATCTCCCCATGTTTTAAATAAAAAATGCAACATTATTCAAATACAATCATGACAAAGATCTACTCATAATCCTATTGAAATTCATACAACCAAATTCAATGAATGTTAACTCAATGATACCATCCATAATATCCGCAACCTAAAATATTGGTCACATAAAATATAGAGATATCATGAACATGTAAGATGTTGAAAGAAGATCTAGCCTAAATGAATTAAACTATATCAATTCTCTTTCACCATAAACATTAGGGAACCAAAATTAACCAAGTAGTACTATTTGGTTGTTGTCATCAAAGGAGAACCAAATAGGCTAGTTAGAGTTTTGGTCCTTGTTTGTTGTGTGTGTGCGTTGTAGGGATGGATCTAAACTACAAAAACATATAATCAATTTATAAATATTGAAATTTCTTTTTAACAAAATACCTTAAAATTCTAGCTTTTAACATGGTTAAGAGTTCCTAACATCTTTAATATCCCTTTTCCATCTTCAAAATTTAACTAGGTGCTGTATTTTGTTCATTTAAATTTCATTTTTATAATTTCATTAATAGCTTTTAAATACTTTATTTCATTATTTTCTCTAGCTAAATTGTAGTGGAATAACACTTATTTTTTAGTACATTTTTTGAGCACCTAAATTTGTTACACAATAATGTGTTTTTTCTACTTGGTGGCTTTGATTTAATTCAAGTGCAAGTTTTGGTTACCATAAAAAAGAATATTGTCCCATATGAGAACAATAACTGGTACTCTAATCATCTGTCACAACATAGGTAGGCAATCCTTCAGTGAAATGAGCTCTTAATCATTTGTATCTTCAAACTTTTCCATGGCACTAGATTCAATGCTTACCTTTTGATAACATTAGATGAATTCTTTGATCAACCTTTCTCCTTGTGACTCCAAGGTGTATTTGTACTCACCATTCCTCCTACATCACTTTGTTGAGATCCTCTATCCAATGTTGCTAGGAGGTTTGGGCTAGTTCATTTAAGTCCATAGGCTCATGAGGTATTAAATGTATATAGATAACTCACCCTATTTACTAAAAACTTGCTTTTCCTAATAACATTGCATCTTTTGTACTATCTTAATCAACCAAACATATTCTACCCAATTTGGAAGTGCCAACTTCAAAGCCTTACTATCCATAGTCATGGCAACAACTCTATATCATGATTTATACTTGCACTAAAATATGGTATTCTCATAATGTTAGGATCCTCCCTAGACCCAGGCCTAAACATTGAGGACTCATTTGAATAATGGCCCTTTGTATACATCACTTCCTAAGAATTTGAGGCTTTACAAATCATACAACAATAACATAAAGTTGCCATCCTCACATATGGGATTAAGTCTCTAACCTTTCATTAAATTTAAGCTAATAATTAAGCTAATGCCTCAAATCAATCCATATATAATAGTACTTTAACAAATAATTTACAATCAAGTATTACCTTTATACCAATATCAATTTGTATGGACACACAAATCTATATAGTGATTAGCCGATACTTGCATCATATTTACACATTGTGATTATCTCATACATACAAAATATGTGTACTCAACATGACTAAATCATGCACACATTATATGCATTAAATGTGATAACTCATGGATGGATCAAATATGTATATTACAAATCGATTGTGCATGCATCAAATAAACATGGTGTCACTAGCTCATGAACACAATGCATGTACCTTGTGCAACTAGCTTATGCATACATCACATATACATAATGAGTATCCCATCCATAACTACACATGAACAATATGAATAACTCATGCATTATCACATATGTATGTTATGTGGCTTTCACATGCATACAACACACATAAACATTGTGAATAACTCAATATCATTATATGTACACATATTGAGCAACCAACAAAAATATGTGGTTAGAATGTTACTACAAGAAATTTCCCCTTTATCTAGTTCTCTAATGCATAATCCCTTATATACCTCCCAACCAAAAATAATAGTATCAGTTCATCGTCTACTACACTATGGGTCCAATGATTTATACATGTTCACTACCAACTATGAAGACAATTGAGCATCCTTACTACTTGTGGTAATCACCAAAAAAGGCACACTCTAACAACAAACAACATGTTTGGCCATTAATAATATTTTTATAGCTTGTTGAACCATATGAGTCAATGGATACTAATAGATATTGGGTAAACCCACAAAATTGGTTTACAATTCTAGTGAGGAAGGAAAAGTTGCAAAAAATGCCCCCATGCAAAATATTTTGGTTTTTGGGGGTTCGAACGAACATCTAGTTTGAGCAAACCCAAAGGGGGTTTGCTAGAACCCCCGTTCAAGCGAACCCATTAAACGTTGGGTCCCACATTTCCCAGGAAAAAAAGAAAAGGAAAGGGTTTTGGAAAGGGGGTTTGCTCGAACCTTGGTTCGAGTGAATCTCCAAGGTGGGTTCACTCGAACCCCCCTTCTCCCCCTCTAGAACAAAAAAAATCCAGAATTTTTCCCTTTGAAGCTCGAGTTGAGGATGAAAATGGAGGATACTTCATAGATCCAACTGAATTATGGTAGTCATCGGAATGAGCTATCCAACAAATATAATTTTAATATGTTTTGGTTTTATTATGTATTTGTTTTTTTAGTTTGATTAAACATAGGTTTTTCACCAAAAATCAAGCTCTCTATTCTGCACATGTGGACAAATAGTAGATTACCAAATTTTTTTTGAAAAATATCAGTGCACTAGATATTGAATTCCTTGATGCAACAAAAAAGAAAATTGAATTTTGATACATACAAAAAAAAATATGTTGTATATAGTTCGCCTATGTCTGAATTGTAATTGGTTTAACTTTGAAACTTGATTAAGGAAAAATATTCAATAAACCACTATGAAACCAATTGGAAGCGCTAGATATCATAGTTACAAATCTAAATTCGAAAAAATTAGAATTTTATCCTTCACGGAAAAAAAGTTATGTTGTATACGATGAGCGTCACTCCTTAAAAATGTTGTTTACTGAAAAAAACTAGTTTTCAAATGAGATGGAAAAAGAAGTTCAATCTGATTCCAAATTTTTTGAAAACAATATATTTAGAATCTACAGACAAAATTTCACAAATAACTAGTTTACATCATCTTCAAATTCCTCATGGTTTAGCCGCTATAGGTGCCCGAAAGTGAAATTTAGTCCCACTCAGTATGAGGTAGCTCTTGCCATCTATCACTTATATGGTACTAGTGAAAGATAGTTAAGCCATGACATACCATGGGTGAATCTTAGCATCTATCATTTGCATTCCATCAACGATAATTAGCTAAACTCTAAGGTATGAAAATTACTCCTAACATATTTCACCTACATAATACTACTCAATATTCAATAAAACCACTTGTGTATCATAACATACATAGCTCCTAGAATATTGCATCTCTAGAATAATGGTGAACGACATCTAATCCTTAATATATTATGAGTAAATATATAACATCCATCACCTACATAGGATTGGTGATAGCCAACTATCCATGTACCTATATAGAATCGACTCTTACATGTGAGTCCATCTTATAGTCAAGTATGCATAATCAAGAAATCACAAGGATCAACAAGAACTTGGTAGGTTGTCCTTTTTACATACAAACATAAAGTGATCGGTAAGCCTATACACATTCTCTTATTTCTTGAAAGAATAGAACTCACTAAGTCTTGAGCCTAACATATACCTTCCTATACTCCTCATTGAGGCAAGACACATTGTCATAGTGTTCAACACATAAATTATAATTATTTTCGTTCTAACAAGTCTAGAGGCATTCTCATACATTCACATTAGAGATAGACTTGATTGTGATGGTGAATCTAAAACTACATCCAAGAATAGAGGATATTTTTGGAAGGAAAACACTACAAACCTCAAAGTAGATAAACTAGATGAGGATGGGTGCCCTTTTTTGGATCATTTCTATATAGTGGGGACATATTAATTGAGCATATGAATTCATGACTATTCAAGGAAAATTTTAGCCTCAAGCTAGAAAGAATACTTGGATGGAGAAATGATTTATTTAAGTACAACAACTCCAAACCTTGGATTTTTCCCCTAAAACTTCCACTACCAATTTAGGTTCATGGCATCCTTCACCCAAGGATTGTTTACATACCCATTTCCAAATGGTATCAAAGTCACATGCAGTTTTTCTCACTTTAATCTCTCAAGGATTAAACACATAGAATTCCTAAACCTAAGGTTTGATAACCACTCAATAAATTTCCTCATAGAAGTGAGATAGTATATGAGAAAGACCATAGAAGGGATTAAATCCATCTAGTGCAACAAATCAACATTTACCAATGACCAATTCAAAATATTCATTGTTCTTAAAGTTTTATTAATTAGTAATAAAAATAAAAAATCCTAAATTATTATTTCATAGCTCAAAAAAGTTCCTTTAAATGATTCCCAACAAATAAAAATTCTTCCTAGTACTAAAAAATTCAAGCATGTTCCTAGTTTAGCAAACATATCCTAAAGCATTTTCATCTAAGGGCATCAAGATCTCAAAGTAAACCTCACCCTTTTATAATTCATAACTCAACATGAACCTCCTAGAGTCCCTTACAAAATCATCACATTAACACATAGGCTAGGTTGGTTACTTTTAAATAATAAACAATAAAAGTGTGACTATTTCACAAAACTCATAATGCTCAAAATTCTAAAGTAATCACGAGTTCAAGTCTCTACACATACCCATTAGGATAAATAGAGTTTTACACTAGATCTCTTTAAACCCTTTCAAATTTCCCACTTGGTATGAAATGTTTCATTTATTTATGTCAAAATTTATATGATAATTATTATATCATCCCATGTTAAGTATAGAATTGTATACATATATATAGCTCAACTAACACTAATACCCACTTTATATGGAAGTCTTATTATAAAAATTTAGGTTTTATTGTCCCACCCAATTTTATACTTACAATTATTAACCTTACAACAATCAAATCCATACACAAAAATTATGTCGATTAGTCAATATAAGATAGGCATGGTTGTATCAAAGCATAGGGGAAAATGAAATACTCAATATATTGTCACAATACAAAAAAAAAGCAAACATGCTTTTATGTCTCCAAGTGGAGTCCTAACATAATATGATTAATGATATCAAGTATCATAATCATATTATATTATATATCTTTCTTGGAAAAGTACATCATGCATCAAGAATGGCACATAAGAATCATCTAAGGTTCTTGAGGGACATACAATAGTAATTATAAACTTTCTTTAAAAAGATTGATACTTAATTTATACTCAACATAGTGGGCAACACTATATTCATTAGATCACCATATAAAGATATATGCCCAATAATTTTACTAATAATAATATTCTTTTCTTTTGTTTCCCTATGGTGAAACCAAATTATTATATTGGTATAATTCATCTAGATTATATTTTCACTTGGTAATTATAATAAACGTGACCTTAATGGTTAGTACTTGTACTGATTCCATATAACACTGATGTATTTATAAATCAAAATATATAATCATATTATTACAATTGAACCCAAATCTTCATGTGCATGGTCATAGTAGAATAATATATAGGGATGAAGTTAGTGAAGTCTAGTATAAAAGGAATCCCAAGTCAATTATGTAACCTAAATACATATAATTGGTCAATTTCACCAAAATCAACCTTGTCCAAGGTTTAGTGAATAAGACATAATGATTGCATATTTAATACAGTAAATTTGAATGACAATATTAATTTACATGTTTAACTCATATTTTGAAACAACTCACCTACACATGTAACTACATTACAACTATACAATAGAATACAAGCACAACTCATCAAATACCTAGAGTTCTTCAAAAATATTATCCCTTAATCTCAACTTCTAAACTCACCATGCATATATCAAGGATGACAGTAAGGCTATCAAGTTATAGTTCAATGTCATGATCTTGATATAATGTATGAATTTAAATGTTCTATTAGTTAGTCAACCAATATTCATAAATTTGATTGTCAAATCCTTATTTAATGTTCTAAAAAATATACACATCCATTTTCTTTTATTTTAGACATTAACACCGTAGTAATAGAACACCCAAAATGAACATAAGTAGTAATTCCGTAGTATACTATGTACATAATAGTAAATACATCTCTCTAATAATTTTCATCCTCAAGATTAAAAATAGTATACTAACATCTCCCCATGTTTTAAATAAAAAGTGTAACATTATCCAAATACAATCATGACAAAGATCTACTCATAATCCTAGTGAAATTCATACAACCAAATTCAATGAGTGTTAACTCAATGATACCATTTTAGGTGTTGCAAGGTGTGTTCCCTTGGTCTCCTTGTGATTGTGTGGTGCAATTCTCAGGTTCATGACATGACTTAATCACCTCCCATGGATTCATTAACTCCGGTGGTTGTATCGAGCATTAGCAGGTTGATATTTTGGTGCAACAACAACCGTCTATGCAATAATTGGTATCAACACCTGGGTCATGAGTTCAAACCCCTCACTTGAGCTGGGGGGATTGTTGCAAGGTGTGTGCCCTTGGTCTCCTTGTGTTGTGCAACACAACACTTGGGTTTGTGACATGGATTAACTACCTCCTGTGGATTCATTAACTCTGGCGGTTCTATCGGGCATTAACAAGTTGATCTTTAGTGCAATAGAAACCGTCTGTGCAACATTAGGACCTACACAGGTGTACTAGTGTCTAAAGTTCTCTAACAACAAAAATCAACAAATCCTGATAGATCTCAGGTAATCAATGTGCCCTAATTTGTTGTTGATGAGTCCTTGAAACATGCATTAGGGTTTAGTATCCTTCAGATGCTAAATGAACTTCAATTTTTAGAAAACCTATAAACCTAAAAAATAGTTAGAGGGAGAAATGTTGTTCCATATAGCCTGGGCTTACCTTGGTCAAACCATATGTCAGTATTCCCACCTCCACAATAGCTATGATGATAGATGATAAAGAGTGTGTGCTCTTAAGGGACTAGAGGCAAGATAAATGAAAAATGATAATGAAAACATAAAAGGGGTGTCTTGCCACTGATATTTCAAGCCCTTATTGGATTTATGTAGCTATATCAATCTCATACAAGGAGGATGAAGGAGTATCCTTAATATCCCACAACTGCTAGTCCATATGATAATGATAGTAAATAATACAAGGCAAGGAGACCTCAGTATGAAATGTTGTCTCAATACCAAGCATCATCTTCCAAATACAACAAACACATAGAGGAATTCTAAAGAGAAAATAAGCATGTAGCAAGTCAATCGATTGATTCAAAGGAATAATACAGATAAATAGAAAGGGAGAAATCAATACAAAAAAAGAAGGGTAGATGACTCTAGAACTAGCTTACTTTGTCACAAGGGGTCATGCACATTATAAAGCCCCCATAGATTATAGGCTAGAAATTTTTGCTATTCTAGGTGGCCATGGATGAAGAAGGGTACATGACTCAGGCACTATCTTGCTCTATCACTAGGGGTTATACACATAACAAATCTAGCATGGATCATAGGCTAGTAAGTTTTGTTATGCTAAGTGACCATGGATGCAACAAATCGGACCCTATAAAACACATAGGATATCAAGTTGTGTTATGCTAGGTGGATTATAGAGTGCATGGATTAATAGGCTAGATCAAGTTGTGTTATTCTAGGTAATCATGTATTGCTAATGCCTCAAGGAGCATATAAATGAATGCTATAGGGGCGAATAAAAAATCATGCCTCATAGAGTGCACAAATGAACAATGTTGGAAGGGAAAAATTGATAATCACACATCAGAGAGCCCACAAATGAACAATGTCTCAAGGGACAAACTAATAGTCATGCCTTAAGGAGCATGAAAATGAACATCTCAGTGAATGAATTAATAATCATGCCTCAAGGAGAACACAAATGAACAATGTGTTAGGGGATGAATTAATAATCATGCCTCAGGGAGTGTATAAATGAACATCACAAGGGATGATTTGATAACCATGCCTCTAGGGGTGTAATAAAAACACCACCACAAATGGGAACATCAATAAGCACAACTCAATAAGCATGAATGAATAAGGATGCATGTGTGGATGCTTAAATGGATAGGTGATATGCACCCCTTAAAACAATAGCATATTTAGTAGGTTGAAATTTTAAGGAAAAGAAGGGGTGAAGGAAAAAGAGAGGGGGCCCTCAAGAAGGATTCACACTTCCAAAACCAATTATCCTTGGTCTCAAGTATATAGGTTAGGAAAACCATGCTAGAGACCATTGTATTTCTATCATAATCAAAGCATGGTTTCATGTGTTATTGTACCACAATGAATGTCAATAAGAAAACACATGGAGCTACAAATGCAACATAGTGAGGAGCAATACATTAAAAGAAACTTTATCATTTAGAAGGAACTGGATAAGGGTAAGACCCAATGTCATGTGACGAGCCAATAGGTACATCAACAAATGGAAGAGTCCTAGTACTAGAGTTATGAAGTTTTTGTACTTTATTGTCTAGGGCATGATATTCACTATTGGAATGACCAAGCACTTGATGATATGCACAAGAAGAAGGATTTTTTTTACTGTTTATGAAATTTCTTACATGTTAAAGGAGGAAGAGTAATCAAGTGAGATTTGAGAAGCCTAAAAAAAATATGCTCTTTCTTAGATAGAGTATGAGGAGCAGGAAGCAATCCTTTCTCTTGTGAAAAAAAGTTTGACTACTTACAACATGAAGATTTAGGTACATAAAATAATGGAGTGGATGTAGACAAAGGAGAAGGTAGGTAACCTAAACCCTCTTTAGAAAAGTGCAGTGTAGGTTTCAGAGGAACATTAACTCCTTGTTAAATTATTATTATTGTATCCAAGTTTAGTAATAATATTGAAACCAAGACCATAATGTGTCTCCAAATCGAATAGATGAGGAGAGGCCACATTTATAATCTTGTCTAAGTGAGAAGTATGATCACATTTTGAAGAAGAAGCAATAGAATTGACATGAGAAGAAGAATCAATTATTTAATAAGAATGTAGATCCTTGTTGAGTGATGAGATGTTAGTATGGAGAGGGTCAATATTATATTCAATTGGTCCATGAGGGGTAAAAGCTAAAAATCCCCCATCATCATTGAGATATGTGTTAGAAGAAGAAGGCACATCATTGTTGAATGATGGTGTTATAGGTTCTTTATTGGAATCATACATATAACATGTATTGATTAGATTTTGATTAACATCTATCCTTGGGGGATTCGATGTGAATTTGGACTCTTCATCTATGCATACCATGTTTCCAAGAGTAAGATTAATTGAATGACAAGGGGGTAAAGTGATGTTAAGAAAGGTATTATTTTATTCTCTTGTACCAAAATATCCTCCTGAGTAGGACATTTCTTAGGAGAGGGACATGTGTTAGCTTCATCATCACATGAAGAAGGGCTACCAAAGGTTAAAAAAGATACATCTATCAATGACATAAGAAAAGAAGAGAACATTTTTTTAGAAGAAGGTGACAATAAGATAAATATGCTAATGTAATGTTAGAAGAATAGAAAGTGTTTTAGGTTTTAGGTTTTTGTAATAATGTGAGAGAACAAGACTCACAATGCTTTATTAAAATACAATTCTTGTAATAGTAAATAAGATATTCAAACAATAAAATACTTTAATCAAGTAAATCGGATTTGATAATATATGTGATTAAAATAAAAAAGATATGCAAATGTAAGCTAAGTTAGGTTCACCAAAATGTAAGATGGTGAAAGGAGATATAACCTAAATGACTTAAACTAGATCAATTATATTTTATCATAAATATTAGGGAGACAAAATTAACCAAGAGGTACTATTTGGTTGTTATCCTAAAAGGAGATCCATACATGCTAGTTAGGGTTTTGGTCCCATTTTTTTGTCTTTGTGTTGTATTGAACTAAGTGAATTAGGGTCAAATGGACTAAGTATAGAATAAAATGAAAGAAACAACAAGTGGATCTAGAGAAGAGATATAGAGAGGAACCTGACATTGAAATCTAGAGTAGAATTGGTAGGACAAGGGCACTGGGCATCCTAGTCTAGAAGTGTTGAAAATCTAGGGTTTTAGGGCATGCATAAGTGTACTAGTGTTTGAATATCTTTGACAATAGAAATCAAGATTTGAAGTTCGATAAATCTCAGGTAATTAATGTGCCCTACTTTGTTGATGATAAGTCTTTAAAACATGCATTAGGGTTTAGGATCCTTGAGATGTTAAATCCACTTCAATCAATAACATACATATAAGCTTGAAAAATAGACAAAGGGAGAAAGGTTGTTGGTGCGCCCACCTCCACAATGGCTATATGATGAAAGATGATAAAGAGTGCATTCTCTTGGGGGATTAAAGACAATATAAATGACAAATGATAATGAAAACATAAAAGGGATGTGTTACCACTCAAATGTGAAGCTCTTGTTGAATTGATGTAGTTATACCAATCTCATACAAGGAGGATGAAGGAGTATCCTTATGATCTTGCAAGCATTAGTGCATATGATAATGATAATAAATAAGAAACATATTACAATAAATGAACATGAATTTTTTGTTAGGTTAAAGACTATAATTTCTTGTAATTATGTTGATTATCTTGTTCTTTACTTGCTTTTGATGTGGCACTAATGTCTTTAGAGTTGCTAGAGAGAGATTAAGATTCATTATTTAATTGATTAGGGTTTAAAAATGAGGAACAAATTCTATATATTCAAATCTAAACATATTTCAAATTAACCATTTTGATAGGCCCATAAATAAATTTAAAATCTTAAACATATTTTTTTATTAAAAGAGGGGTAAATGCTTTTGACCCGAAGCTATGAATGGGTGAGGTCACAAATGGGGGACCTCATCCCCAATATAAATTCTCAAAAAGTACACCCCAATGGGATTTGAACCTTGATGGCAAGAGTAACAACACAGCTTAACCATCACACCATGCCACTCTTGGAAAAATATTAAACATATTGAGGCTAATAATCAAATTTGAATTTTTGGGAATAAATAGATAGGACAGGGATGCTAGGTACCTAGGTCCAGGCAATTTTTGCTCTTTGAAAGTCCAAAAATTAAGGATTTACTTAATTTTCTCAAAATAATAATAAAATGGGTGCATCACAAACACAATTAGATACATACACTTAAGAGGGTGTCAAACCTAGTGTGAAATTGTCATGAAGGGTGATAATTTAAGACACTCTAGAACATAATTGATCTAATTTAACAATAGAACTATACTATATACAAATTTATAGAGTATATTTTGTCTTAAAATGTGTTATATACCATCATATGATATGGGTATTACCTAAAATATAGTTTAAAGAGCCAACATGAAATATGCACCTTCAATTAATAAGAGAAAAGTAACTTCTTGAAACAAACACAACAAATTATGTTTAATATCATTCTTAAAAATGTGACATGTCCCTCATAGAATATGTTGTCCTTAGCATTGATTGATTGTAAAAAAATGAATCCTTTATGTTTTCTAAGAAAATCTCTTGGACCTCTAGTTCTAATTGTATTCTCTCCATCTCACCAATATGTTCTAAATAAAATTCACTAAGAATCACATTATGCTTAGAAAATAAATTCTTTGCAAATAATTCCTTCTTTATTAAGGATACTCATTTCTACTACACGTTTATTCTCTTATTCCTTTACCAAGAAACTAAAAGGAAATAGTAGGCGTCACATTTGACCTAGTGAAACATAATAAAAAATTATGTTAAATATTTTATTTTGTTAATAGATAAATGCAGATTATACCTTTTTATATCAAAGTCTCCACTTTGATTTCTGCATGTGCATAATTCCTAGATACAACATAGTCGAGTCCATCTTGTTATTGAAGTCCATGAAAACACCAAACAATATTCTTTTGTTGAACATAACAATAGGATTATGGGTGCAACCACTTCTATACTTAGAAATAACATGAGAAACTACATTTCTCTAATTCTCATAAGTCCAATGCACAACCTACAAACCAATACTAGCTTAGAGAATTAGTAGACACCTTGTCAAAACCTACAAACCAATACTAGCTTAGAGAATTAGTAGACACCTTGTCAAAGAAAAAGTGGCATATAAATTAGATCTTCATCCCATAAGCATACCAACAAAAAATTCTCAAAGTCATCCTAAAACCAAACTTTCAACTAGAAGGCAACATCTAGGAATGACTTGCAATGTAGAAAAGTCTTTAAGAAGCACATCACTATCCACTCCTTCACTAACTATCACTACAACTTGTGATGGTTGTTGCTCCTTGCTAGCTAAGATGTACCCCAAGTACCTTTCATTGTCTCTTCCACTATGAAACCATAGCCTCTATTATGGAAGAGATAATATTTTTTAGACTATTTTATAGTAGCAATTGGATCCTTCAAAAAAATTCATGACAATATTTAGGCATTTAATAAAATATGTATTAGAAAGGGTAAGAAAAGATAATATGGGAATTTTTCAAGAATATGGAGGGGAATATCTCTAGTACCCTAAAGTTTTTCCATCCTAAAATCCTATCATCAATCATTATAATATCTTGATGAGCATAGCATTCCTTTTTGTTCTCAAAATTTCTCTCTATCCTTTATGTTTTGATGGATGTCCATACCCTCTCCCTGTTCCCAACAAACTTGTGTCAATCTAATTTAATGGTTAATTCCTACATATGCTTCATTATACATGGATTCCATATTATCCGTTACTCTCTAGTTGCCTCTTTTAATTATCATACCGAAATTTCCATCTTACTAGCGTTTAGTTAATTATTTACCTTTGTACCCATATCTAAAGGATGTGATGTTTTTTCTTTCATTAATATTATAAAATCCACATTAGGCTCACCAAAATATTTATCCCTTAGAATAGACCCAAGAACAACTTGAATTCTATTAGAGGCTATCTATTTGTTCCCTAGATCTCTCGATCCTTATAGGCTACATTATTTTGATGCAATCTCTTAGGAGCCTTAAGATAAAAAACTACCAAATTATGAAAAATAGTTATCAAAATTTGTGATGTCTACAAATGTCATGTTTTTTGCACCTATAGGTAGATATGGGTTCCCTCCATAATAACCTCTCTCATCTATGTTCAACTAGACATTGTTTGACCATGCTAAGAACAAATGCATTCTTGCAAAAAGCATTAGTTAAGAGAATTATATAAACATGGAATCAAACATATTTTAAATTATGTGAATTATGGGACCAAAAAAAACACACCAACATACCATGGTGGGTGAATGAATTCTACCAGAGGTCTCTATGCATTCCCTAGGTCTCCTAATCCTTGTTGACTATGTTATTTTAGTGAAGTTTCTTAAGAATCTTGAGAGAAAAACACTAGGAAACTATGATGAATTAGTTCTTGGAATTCATGGCACCTATGAATGCTCCATCTAGACCTATAGGTAGATATGGGGTGTCTCCACAATAACCTCTCTTGATTCTAGTCAACTAGACACCATTTCACCATGCCAAGAATGAATACATTCTTACAAAAAGTGTTAGTTGAGAGCAATGTAAACATAGAAATAGGAATATTTTGCATTTCATGAGTCGTGGGGCCAAAAAAATTATGCTAACACACCATGGTGGGTATGAAAATGTTACCAAAGGCATCTATTTGATCCCCAAGTCTCCCAATTCTTGAAAACTATGCTATTTCAACACAATCTCTTAAGAGCCCTAAGAGAAAAACTTTGCCAAACAATGACATAGTATTTTCAAACTTTGTACCACCTAAAAATGTTCTATTTGGACCTACAAGTGGATATGAGGTCCCTCCACAATGATCTCTCTTAGTTCCAGTCAACTAGACACTATTTGACCATGCCAACAATGAATGGATTCTTGCAAAAAATGTAGTTGAGAATAATTTAAATGTGGAAACAAGAATATTTTTTGTTTTGTACATTATGGTCCAAACTAATTGCACCAATGCATCGGGATGGGTGGGTGAATATTATCATAGGCATCTGATTTTTCATTGATTCTCCCAATCCTTGCATACTACATTATTCTAGTGTAATCTCTTAAGAGCCCTAAGAGAAAAATATACCAAATGGAGTAGTTCTCAAAATTTGTGGCACCTACAAATTTTCCTTGTAGACCTACATGTGGATGTGGGGTCCCTACATAATAACCTCTCATTTTTTGTAATCAACACTATTTCACCATGCTAACAATGAATGCATTCTTGTAAAATGCATTAATGATATTCAAAGTAATCGTGCCATGAGCCATACCTTTTGTTCTTCATCTCATGGGGCCAAACCAACTATGCCAACATGCAGGAGTGGATAGGTGAATTCTAGAGAAGGTTTCATTTTGTACCTAAAGTGTCCCAATCTTTCCAAACTATAAGCTTTTGGAAAGGTGTCTTAAAAGACTTCAGAGGAAAATGTGCCAAACTTTGACTGAAAAGTTCTCAAAGTCTATGGCACCTACAAATATTTTATTTTAACTTACAACTACATGTGGAGTCCCTCCATAATAACCTCTCTTGATTTTAATTGAGATAGTTAAAATAATCACTCATATTCCTTCAAGAAACCACACCAAAACTTCAATTATATTCCTTAAAGCTTATAATATGACTTTGTTGACATTGACTATCATTACCTTTGTCTTGCTTGCTAAAGTTGAGTATCTCTTGTAAGTTTGATATGTATGAAGATGAAGCATAGATTAAAATGCGTTGTTACATAGAGTGGAATTGGGGAGCTTGATATTTCAAAATCCTTGCATAGAGATTCTTACAAGTTCACAGTAATCTTTATTTTATGAGATAATACATTGAGTGTATGAATGCTTTTGGAGGAAAGGTTTTCTAATAGACGACAGTCCATTGATTTTAAATTTAAATTTTTAGAGGTTGAATTTGTGTGATACAAGATTAATATCACATTGTTGGATTTCTTGAAATAAGAGAATAACCATGTTAATGTGGAGCATGAATATTTGAACATAGTAGACAATAATAGACATAATAAATAGAAAATGTCTAAAAATATAGATAGATACAAATAAGGCATGATGAAATATATAAAAGAATATATAAATAAAAAAAGATAATAAACAAATAAAATGAATCCGATTTTTCAATAAAAAATACAACATTTGTTGATATATAATTATACTCCCCTAAAATAATCCAAAACTAAATAAAAATTAGCTTTAGTATACAAATTTCAGAATTACATAATTTAAGTTCAAAAACTAGAATGGTGAAATCCCCTTGGCTACCCATGCACTCCCCAAGAAAATTTTAAATTCAAATTAGAATGCAATGACAATGTGTCTGAAAGCATCACAATCTCTATTTAGGAAAAAAGCAGAAGAAAGCAACGGTAGGAAGTCATAACGGTAGGATACAATTCTCTTCAAATACATTATCGTAGGACTTTGCCATTCCTTTCATGTTCTCAATTTCTACAAATTACTCTGCATTTCCTTTCTTTGCCATTTGCTGGTGATAACACCCAAGAGCTTCATTTGCAGTAGCTTTTTGTAGAGTTGAGATCTTATTTTGTTAAGATG
>VDFB02291385.1:0-27531 GCA_007258455.2 Sequoia sempervirens | reverse complement strand
TACAAGATCCTTCAAAGTAGAAATCGGTAGTCACTTTCCAATCGACACTCAACTCCGTTGATAAATCGAAATCAAATGTTGAGCATACCAACACAATGCACAAATTTGTTCTCGATTGGATGCACAATAACTAACAGACTACATCACAAGAGTCAATAGACTAGTTGGATTTGGGGAATCTATAGTTAATTCATTTCACTACCAACACTTTTCATTGCTGATAACTTCTTTAAATGTTGCCTACCTGCTTTACCATGGCGTCCGCAGGCGCAAATAAGAAAGATTTCTTTTTAATTTTATTTATTGGTTTTGCATACAGGGTATACTCAATTCATTACACTTTCTATTTGACCTAATTGTAGCACATATAAATTCATTGAATGCCTAACGAACATGCTGTGCAAGAGCATGGCGACCATTACATTCGAAAATTGTATATTTAATAAAATGTTAGAACATTTGGCTTATAAAAAAAATTAAATGGCTCTGTACTTGGAATAAACAGGTCATTCCTATCAACAAATGATTTTTCTCTCACACTCCCGATGTGTGTGACTGACTATACAATTGTAATGGTTGGAAAGAAAGTTGTGGTAATAAGCTATTATATATTTGTCCACATTTCTTACAAGCATATTTAAGTTTTTTATTTTGAAGAGAGAGCAACGTAATTTGTGTTACCATTTCACTGCAGACCAGTTATACAGTTGATGATGGCAGAATCCAGTATTAATGGCGTTGAAGAGAAAGCCATGCTTCCTACTTATACTATTACATTTGAAGGTAGTTTTCATTTTCCTCTATTACTTGTTGCGCTCCTTGTCTTACTTATTAAGCTTCTGTCTATATTAATTTACCCAGAAAATTGAAAGATACTAAGCTATGAAGACAATGTAGGGGATACATTGAATGATAAGTAGAGCAACTAAACATGTTTGATTGATAACAGGGAAAAAGGAAGTTTCAATACCAACAGTGATTCTCTATACCCAGGGCGTATTTCTGATCTGGGTTCTAAAATCATTCATAATTAAAAGCTAAGCGTGCATCAATGCCATCTCAGAGGCAATTTCATAAACAAGACAAGTGAGAAGGTATTTACCTTACGCAGAAACGAATAGATTTGAAGAAAATCCAAGGCAGGAAGAAATTATAAAGCTCAGGATGGATAGCACAAGCACCAGCAAAAGCAAGCGCTATCCCTCCTGAGCTTTGAAATTCCGTCGAGCCGCTAAAGCCCCTCTTTCTCTCCATATCCCTTACGCTCCAAGATCTGCGCGTCTACCCCAAAAGTGTGTTAGAAAAAATATAAATTTAGCAGGCAGGTAGGCCATGAAAAACCAATTCCAAGCATCATACCACATGGAAGACCAAAGAAGCCTATGGGATCCAAGGACAGCACAAGAGTGACTCACAAAACGACCATAAATAGTTTATAAATACAGTTCGAGATCAGCCCTTCTGCAGTGTATTTTGATGATGAAGTTTGCAGTTTTGTCTAACCTTGTCTCCTCAAACAAGGCATTTAAATTATCAACCTTCAAGATGTCTTTGTAGCTGGTCCGAATACCTTTATACGCTGAGGACTCCATGATGAACTTCCATTCCGTCTCCACCATTCCCTTGTTACAAAATCAACACTCTTTTTTCCCAGAAAACCCTCCACTGATAGTTTCACATCATTTTCAGATGTGAGCTAATTGAAACGGAAAAACAGAAAAGCAGAGCGTTTATGGGAATAAGAGCCTCAGCAAAAGTGCTTTAAAACAAACCCCATACATACCCAGTTAATTTTATGCAATTTCTAAACCCTTTTCAATATCAGATTTTCTAGGTCCTTAAAAATCTGTGTCTAGAAAATCTGTGTAATCGGGAAAAGAGGCCTTGACGTTGGCATATGTGTAAACGGTCCACAGAATTTATGAGGATGGAGGGCGTCACTTCCGTGGGCAGTTTTGTGACCAACTGGTCGAGTACGAAGTTGGTTTGAGGTTTTCCAGGCGTCACGCGAGCGAAAGAGAGTGAGGACTGGAGACAGTCGGAGTCCACCAGGTACATGGAATTTACTGTTTCTCCCATACAATCTGCGTCATTCCCATTCATTTCTCCACCACAAAGCTTTCGAATGCGCCAACGAAATGACCTCTTGAAATGACTACACAGCGGCATTCCCACGCACCTTCCATTTTTCAAACCTTCGACTCTGCTCTACTCTACTCTACTCTCCCGTCCTGTCCAACAACGCCTCCTTTTCCCACCAAAGTCTTTCACAGCTGGCACTCAACTGGAGGGTGCATTAATGAGTACAACGTAGTGAATGGTCCTCTTTCTAATTTATTATTATAGATTTTTAAAATTGAAAAATCATATCAAAATATTATTAATAAATCATAATAATATTCTATTTAAAATGTTATATTTTGTTTAGATAAAAGAAAATTATTTTTTAATTGAAATATTTACTTTAAAAACGTGAGGCTAATATGTTCCGCATGTTTTTGGTTTATAAATAATTGAAATATTTACGTTAAAAACGTGAGACTAATATGTTTCACATGCTTTTGGTTTATAAATAACTACACAATTTAATATTTAAGTCAAATGAAAGCAAATGTTATCTAATTTAGGTCTCAAAGAAAATTTTCAAAAAAGCTCTTGAACAAAAAACGCTAATAACACAATGAACTTGGTTTAAGGCTAAAGTCAATCATTGTAGGCACCTAAAACCTGTCAAGTTCTACTCTTCATTTTTTTAATATAAAAAGCAATAATAACATTATTAAAACAAAGAAATGTTTCTTTAAAATGTGGCCTATTCATTGAATTAACAAAAGTTATAATGGAAAGTAACTAGAAAATAAATTATGAATTTATTTGTCAAAGTGTATCCTATGATATAACGGTTGTAAATGTCTTTGTCAATAATTAATTTGATTTTTGTCATTTAAGAATTAAATGTTTAATTACCATTTAAGAATGTTTAGAGGGTGAGCAATGTTTACAATTATTTAGATAAGACTAAATCTTTTATTTAACTTTTAACCAACACCAATGGTTAGATTTCACTCTTGACACTATTATGAGACAATGTGATGCACTTTAAATGTGAGTTGTTTGTACAAAGAACAATGACACATCAATACAATCTTATACATATTTTTAGAAGTGGATAAAATGTATTTTAAATATTTTTAAGTATATAACATGATAATGCTAGTGAAATGCATGATTGTATTATGGCTCAATGAACCCTAAGCCATATCATGATCACATATCTTCTATCAAAAATAAAAAATATAGGTTGTGTGGTCATGCCTTTCATTTCTCTCTCACCAAAATGTGATGTTGAAAAACACAGCCACCTCTTCAATTCCTTCTCCTAGCTTTGTATGTTCCCTATTGATGATGTCATGTGGTAGAAGAGGTAAAAATATATTTTTCTAGTCTTTATGTTATATTTCTATATTTTTCAAATTTTTATTTTGATTATTTTTAATTTATATTTAATAATTCAACAACTAAAAACCCTCAACCCAAGAACATTGAAAAACACAATACAATCAAAGAACATGTAGAAGAAAACTCCCCTAAACTCTCCAACAAGAACATTTCCTATTAACTATCCTCAAGCAATTATTTTTTTAGGTCATATAGAACAAAATGGTGCTCAAATTCAAGAATTTGTCCATACCCAAAAAGAGTCTCAACCCATAAACCCTCATGATTAATAATGAGCTCACATTAGAATCTTTGATTACCAAGTTAATTTAATGGTAGGATAAATTGTATGTGGAAAACCTATAAAGAGTTTTATCATCAATTTTATGCTACAAAGTTGCCATATGACAACATGAAACATAAAAATAATAAAAGATAAAATATGTGCCCTATTTAGTGGTCCAAAAACCATTTTACCTCTTCTAGTAAATTGTAAAATGTTACCTATTCATTGGTGCAATAGAAGGATGTGAATAAATTTTGGAATAGGTGAATGAAGGCATTTGACTATCATCATTTATAATAAATATAGTGTTTACTTATATTTCTTGAGGAAAATCTACCTTGAGTTTATCCTAAATGAGATTCTAAACTATTTTTTTCTATAAATAACTTTAAGGTAGATGTAAGGCTCCACATAGTATAAATAAGGGCACATGGGGTAGTTGGCCAACCTTAAAAATTGCTTGCATAAAAATCTCTTAATAATGTGATATTCCCCTAAGTTGCAAAGGAGACTCTAGAGGTTAGAACTCTTCATGTTATCAACAATAGATTCCTTAGTTCAACAAAACACGCAAATTCCTTGCAAGTTAGTACAAATGAGGCTATATGCGAATCTAGGTGATTTTTTTTATGTTCCCTCCCACTTATGAATATTGTTCATGCGTAAGTTTGTGCACTAATGACCTAGATGATTAAGATGGTGTCAAGCGTGATTCACTATTTTTGTTAGAGAACCTGGTCTTGAATAATGACCTACATATATAGAACTTTGTAGTATTGGCCCATAGGTATTTTATAACTAAAGTTACAATTTGTATTCTCTCTCTTAAATGCAATATTTTCATAGATAAATTTATTATTAATCTAAGTGAATTAGACACGTGTATTAATTATGTATTTGAGGTTAGACATTACATGGGGAACCACATATGGTACCATTCCATTAATTAATCATATGGTCTCATTTGTTTTGTGAGTATATTTTTGATAAATCGTGCTATATATTAACAATCAATTCATGGTTCTTATTAATATTAATTTTTAAAATTATAATTATAGATTGGATAGGTATATCCTAATCCATCTTGTAACATGTGTTTTGGTGATAGTTATCATTTAATGTATTATACTAAAATATCTTTTTAGTGTGTAAGGCCACCTTCTTGTTGCAATTATAGTACCTTATGTGTCTTATTTATTGGGTAAATAAAAGTTAAAATGGAAAGTGAAATTTATTTAAAAATAAAATATGAATTCATTTGTCAAAGTGTATCCCTTGATATAATGATTGTAAATATCTTTTTCAATAAGTGGTTTGATTTTATCATTTGAGAATCAAAGTTTAATTATTAGTAAGAATGTTTAAAGCGTGAGCAATGTATATCTATATTACAATTATTTAGATAGAGAATAAATCATTTATTTAAATTTCAACTAAAACCAAGGAAAGGGTTGGATTTTACTACTAACACTATGAATTGGGTAAATTTAATATCCTTCAAATGTTATAGTAATTTGTACAAAGAACAATGGAACATCAATAAAATCTTATAATCTTATACATTTTTTAAATAGTTTGAGTTTTTGTATGGAGATGGGGGCCAAAAGGTGGCTAAAAATGTTTTAAAGCTTTTTAAGTATATATCATGATCATGTTAGTGAAATGTATGATTATGTTATGGCTCAATGATCCTTGAGCCATATTACAAGATCACATACCTTTTGTCAAACAAAAAATGGTTGTGTGACCATTTTTTTCATTTTTCTCTCACCAAATTGTGATATTGAAAATGATGACTTCCTCTTTAATTTATCCTCTTAGCTCACTATGTTACCTATCAATGATGCGAAGAGGTAAAAAATTATCTTTGTGTTTAATTTTTTTCATAATTTTTTCATATTTTTTATTTAATAATTTAACAATTTAAAACCCTCAACTTAAGAACATTGATAAACACAATATATAGTTAAAGAACAAGTAGAAGAAAACCCCCCCTAAATTCTTCAAATCCTGCACTACTTTTTAACCCTCCTCAAACATAATTAAAAATTTTAGGGCACATAGAAAATATATAGAACTTAAGTTCAAGAAGTATTTGGATCCAAAAATAATCTCAATCCATAAACCCTCACAACTAATCATTAGCTCACATTAGAATCCTTGATAACTCAAGTTAATCCAATGGTAGGATAAATTGATACATGAAAAACCTATAGAGAGTTTTATCATCAATTTTATGCTACAAAGTTATCTTATGACAACATGAAACAAAAATAACAAAAGATAAAATGTGTGTCCTATTCAATGATACCAAAACTAATGCACCTTCAAGACACTAAAATAGCATTGCCTCGCCATTATTTTTTCATCACTTATCATCAAAATACATTAGTGTTTCATCATTTATTTACCGCCTATTACTCTTAGTATATGATTGATTTAATTAAATGATTCATATTATTTAATTAAAATGAGTTATAATTATTCATTTATTATCCAATGACTATCTATTTATTTTCCACATATTATCCATTAATAATTCATAAATTATTTACCACATAACATGCACCTATAATTCATTTATTTAGTAATTGAATCATAAAACTTCAATTCACCTAGTTAACTACCTAGCCTATCTCATCCACTCAAATCATGCTCTCAATCTCACTCCTAGTTAACTACCTAGCCTATCTCATCCTCTCAAATCATGCTCTCAATCTCATTCATCATTCAATCCACTTCACTCACCCATGTAGTCAATTGACTATTTCAAACAAATAGTCAACTCCCCTAACTCCCTCATGCAATCATTTAACTTATCAATCATTTTTTTACTCACCAATTAATTTGAGTTGATCAATAATAATTATTTTAATCAAAAATTAAAATAATGTGCAACTATTTCATGCTTTCCACCTCTCCTCATTAGCTCTCCTAATCTTGGATCAAGCTTATATTCAATATTGAATCTCAGCCATCCAAAATCATCCTAAAAATATTTAAGTTAAGACTACATAATTTATCATTTCCACCATCATTCTTTTATGCATCTATACTATGTCAGTCTTATCCTCTAGGGAATAAATTTTTTATGCTAGAAAAATGAGCATTGACATCCACTAGAAGAATGTCTCCACATGAGACTCAATCTAAGGGAGTGTGCTCCTTTAAGGTGGTCTTGGGAGTTAGTTTTTTCTATGATCTTCCTAGAATAAAATGGACATCATGATTGCATTTAGAGAGGCTGAGAGATGAATTTTTACATAAAGTTGATATAGTTTGGTTTAGTGATTTCAATCTAACATTTTCTTGAGGAACTTAAAAATTCCCTTTACAAAAATTTGTACAACCATACAAAAAATATACTAGATCATACCATTTGTACCATATTGCATTGGGTTTTGATATATACTCATAATTTTTATGCATATATAGGGGCATGGGTGGATATACATAGAAATTGAAATCATATATATAGCATGAAAACCATCTAGATGGATACATGGTAGCATAGACACAAAGAGGTGCATGATATACATAGTTGGGGTGATATATTCGCAAAAGATATCACAAAAGTCAATCAAAATTTGCATACCCTAGATTGGATATATACATAACATTAGTCAAAGTATATATATCTTCAACAATCAAAACATGCATACCCTACTTTGGTTAAATACATAGGCTTCCAAATCAACATCCATGGTATTGGTGTGGAAATCTATGGTATTGGCATGAAATGACATTCAAATCCATAGTACATATGTAGTGCATATTTATATATTTATATAATCTATGTTATATACATGATATATGTATTACAATCAACCATGTGACATATACACAAACTATAATCCACCTGAAAGATATAGGCTTCCAAATCCATAGCCATGGTATTGGTGTGGAAATATATGGTATTGGCATGAAACTATATTCAAATCTATAGTATATATGCAATACATATTTGTGTATTCATTTAATCTATGATATATATGGTATATGTAAATTACAATCAATTATGTGACATATACATAAAGTGCAATCCACCAAATAGATATTTACATAGTTTTGGGGGTTTGGATTTTATTGTTACTAATTGTTCAACTCCTAGTGATATGAGAAATTTGGAGCCTTGCTAAAATTTAACCCCTAGTTGTAGGTTTCTAAGACCCTTTTCAAAAGGGGCCTAATTTTGGTGCCCAACAACTTTCTATCCAATCCTTAGTCATATACATGACTAGGAGATAAACCACAGTGAGCTAAAAATTTGCCTTGCTCATTTTATTTTCTAGAAACCACCTTGTTCTTAACCACTCATACATTTTGTGTCGATAATCAATTTTTTTATTTTTTGTAGGTGTTAGAAACCTAGTTAAGAGCCCTATGTAATATATCAGGTGTTTTTCTATATTGCGCACCAATAATTAGGTAAGAAAATTTGAAACTTGTACTTCATTTTAATACTTTAAATGCTTATAGGGGTGACCCTTTGGTGAAATGGTGGGGCTTCTTTCCTATAGATCCAACAACCAAGTCTCAAACCTCACAGGGTCACTCTCTTCCACATCAATAATGGAATTTGTTTACCCTAGTGTTAAGGGGAAGATCCTTGGTGAAGTGGTGAGGTTTCTTTCTTGTAGTGCCAACAACCAAGGCCCAAACCTTAATATTTTTTTTTAAGGGTTGAGACTGGGCCTAGCTCGATTGGCTAAAGCATCATGTTTTAGGCAAGAGGTCACAATGTCTAGTCTCCCCCCATCCTCGTGGAACTAGAGGGTGTGCCAGGCTAGCATCACTAGTCACGTGAAAAAACTTTACCAGGCACATTGTAGTTTATAAGTGGGCTACTCGATTCCTATCTAGTCTAAAAAAATATACTTCAAATGTTTATAATTTTTTCATATGAAGCCCTTTTCAATGATTATTTTTAAGCTTATCAATAAAATATACTTGTAATCTAATGGTGCTATATATTTTTTACTTCTAGATAATGTTTTAAATTCTTTTATATGGCTAATCATTTGAGTGCAATATCTCTCTCATGGGTTGAAGAATAAAACTTTAAAATTATTAATTTGTGGTTTTGTAGGATGCCTCATTGAAGACTATCTTCAAACCATATTTTATTATTTTATCAAGGTTTTTTTGTTTTCTTACACTGATAATTGGGATTAAAATTAACCTTAACACTTCAATTTGGGTTCTAGAAATTAACAAATTTCTTTTAATCCTTAATAAATGGGGTGTGTATTCTCTTATCTCACATGCTTGGATGATCTTATGAATTATAAAAACATACTTATTCCATAAAAAATTAGGAGACTTGTTTAGGGACTTCATCACTTTAGAGGATGACCTCAACCACATGTTCTAAGAGAGCTTATAAAGGGGGGTGAATCAATTTTTTACCTCAAAAGATTCATCATCATATTTGGTACATGTTTGAGGCCCCTATTCATCAATACACAAGGTGAAGGGACATTCACTTGCACTTATGTCACATCCTTGTTGATGTTTGGTTCACAAATATAAGCCTCACATATTTTTAGGAGTATTGAGGATTCATTTGGAGAACCCACATTGCCTAGTTTAGGACTTTTTGGTCGTGTTTAGTTGTAATACACTAGTAGGTGGTTAGCTTTGAGAATTTACTCACCTTATGTCCCTAAAAATGGATGTGTATACTACATATGTTCTCTCATTGTAATATTATGAGTGATCTTTGGTGATCAAAAGAAGTTAGTTCCCCAAAATAGGACTTACACATTTCACTTTCATAAAAGATATATCAATGGGATTACTATCAAGTATAGTCCTTTTATTGAACAAATTGGGGTTGTTAATATGTCTTCTTTGTTGAGTGTAGAATACTGGATGTATATGTTTGTAAGTTTAAATCAAATTGTAGACACCTAAAAAACTAATAATGTATTTTTTCTAAATCATCATCACTTCTCATCATGTCATCTCTTATCAACCCATTCATCACTATTAATTAAATAATTTAAGATAGCACATTATCCTTTTTTTAATTATTTAATTAAATTCTTAATTTCTTCTATCTACATTAAATAAATATTTTTTAATTATTTAATTAATTCATGCATTATTCTCACCTACTATAACTAAATAATTTTAATTATTTAATTAGCTAATATCTCCTCTAAAATTAAATAAATTTAATTTAATTTACATTTTATATCTTTAAATTCTTCAAAAAAAATAAATAAAATTAATATTTTATTTATTTCCTAAATATATCTTCATCTCATATGCTTAGAATTAAATAAATTTATTTATTTAATTCTATTTCTATTCTTCTATCTCCTAATTTAAAATGAACTGGCTAAAAAAAAACCACAGTTCACTCTCACTCACTCTCACTTTACTCATCCATGTAGTCAATCATCTAATCCATGTAGCCACTAAACTCCACATATTCGCCCTTCCTCTTGGCACATGTCTCTTGCACATTCACAATAATCTTCCAATCAATGTCATCCATTGATCTTACCAAGCATCCTACACCATTGATCAACTATCAAGTGAAATCTATAAGTACACCATCATTTAGCCATTCACTCTCTCGATGAATTTTTAGAAAGAAAGCCATATTTACATCAATTTTTTTTATCAAGGTTATGCTAAGTAAAGAACAATACACATATAATTATTTATAACATTATCATCATGTATAATGGAGTAAAGTTAGGAATGTTTGTGGCGGTAAAATAATTCAATTTGATTTACTTTCTTGTTTGTGCATGCACTTTCATTGATGTATTCATTTTTTTTTATTGAATTGGTTTCATTGGTATTCCTATTTTTAAATTTGATAATTTTTATATGATTCACATTTTGGCACACCTAGTGGGACCTAAGTCCTTGAAATTTAATATTTGCTTTGAGTTTTTGTGATTTTTCAGGTTACAAGTACGAATTGATGCTTTTGACTTAGAGTGATTCTTATGATTTGTAGAGTGGCACTTTTGAGTGTAGATTAGCACTTTTGATACAATGTTCAACACTTTTGAGACATCTTTCGATGCATTTAAGACGTAGAGTTGTACTTCTAGTAAATATATCGACACATTGAGACATAGAAGTTAGCTCATTTTATTTTGCATGTAGGATTTTAACATTTTTTATAGATTTCATACCTTTATTACTTGATATTTTTGACCATTGATAAATCTATTGTTTTCAATTAACCCATGTTGATTTTCTAAGACTAATAATTATTTTTGTTGGATTTCAATTTCAATTTTTTGTTTGTATATTGTGATTGTAGGTACATAGAAGAGATGCACTTTTACAAAAAAAAGTAGTGCATTTGAGATGTAGAGTAGTGCATATAATACATAGAATGACACTTCTAATAACCATAGTGATGCATATGAGAGTTATTTCAATGCTTTTGATAGGTATAGTTGTAATATATATTTTAATACATTTAAAATATCTTGTTGTGATTTTGATTTTGTCAATTTGATTTGATTTTCACCTAACATTTGTGAAATTTTTGAAAACTAATCAAGTGTTGTAGATTGGTAATCACTGGGAGAAGTATTTGAATTTAAGACTACTGACATAGTTTGGTGTAGAAAAAGTTCTATATATTTTTAGCTTAGTTACACACTTTGTTTGGGCTTTAAAAGTGGACATGTATGTTGTGCTTGTGTAGAATTTATGTCTGTATGCTCTCTCCTTACATGTAAGACTAGAGATCAAAATCATCTTTAGTTTAATTTGTTTTCTTTATTTTTCACCCAAGGTTGTACTAGTTTTGTAAGCTCTCCTCTTGTGCTTCATGTGAGCTTAGTGATCAAAATCACTAGTATCAATCTTTATTATTAGGAGGCCTTCTTATGGATTTCATCACCTCAAGTTCAACCTCAACCATATTTTCTAGTGGGGTATATAAAGGGGAGGAGTGAAATTTATACCTCAAGAGTGAGCCATTGTGATGTTTGGTGAATCCTAGATACCCTTAGTTTGTTAATACTCATATAAGTGAATAGGATAGGAGAAACCCTCCTTGCCACAAGTATTTGTAGACTAGCCCTTAGTTCATAGATACCACTATGAACCTTTTTTTCAAAAAATCCTAAGACCATCAACCATCAATATATTATAATGCAAGGTACATTATCATGTTTGAAGTTACTCACTATGTACCTTCTTGAATAGGGTAGAAATCCCTTGGGCTAAAGGTGTAACTCCTAAAAGTCCAAAATCAATATAACAAGTTAATAGAGAATAATTCATGATGGAATCATTTTGAATATTTCATTTAATAACTATATCTTATTGAATAATGTTTATCATATGTTTGTGTACAATCCAGGTTCCTATATTCCATCTATTCTATAGATTTTATGCTTGAGGTTTCCTATTTATCTAGTTAGGTTTTGGTTTCTACATCTTTTAGGATTTATATTATTTTCTACAAATTTATTGTGTCCACTATTTTGATGCCATATACTTAGAAATTGGGTTTTAACCTAAGTTCCCTAGCACACCAAAAATCCTTATCTCAACCTAGTTGATACCTGCTTACATGATGAACTTTCCTATATGCTCATGTTGACATTTATCTTATTATAGAGCTACCTAGAACCAATCAGGTATTTTTCACTACTAATATAATCCATAGATACTATTTGGTTGTAGTGCAAGATAACATGTACATGGTTCATGAAATGTCAATCAATAGCCCTTGATTAATGGTGAGGGGTGGTGACATTTCATATTTCAAGTATTTATATATAATTATTAAACTAATCTAATAGTTTTTACTAATGGTTCAAATGGCTAGATATAAGACACGCTTGTCAAATTTATATTTGTCTACATGCCCATATAGTGAATCACAACTATTTGAGAATAATTGTAGTTCAAGTTATCATGTTAGTGTGATATAGGTTGAATATCCATTAGTAAAATTAAAAACAACTCAATTTATGAACTAGAGGTTGTAACCTAGGTCTAGTCAAGTTCTAGTAAACTTCATCCTAAGTATGAATATTAAAATAACCTAAAATATAAACCCTAATTTCAAACTATAAATGTTAAATATATAGCCAAAATGTAAATGCTAATTTTAAACTATAAATGTTAAATATATAGACAAAAAATCACAGAAAAACCTAAAATCCTAACTAGAGGTCGCTAAAAATCACATTGATGGGAGGAGGTAGCAAGCATTGTTTGGAAATCTAAATAGTTTAAAAATAGGTACTCATTTCACCCTAGTCATTGTCCAGTCACAAAAGTTGGGAAAAGTCATTTTTTAAAAAATATAGCTTTAAAAAATGAGTACCCATTACTAAACATTTCAGTAATGAGTACTCATTTTGGAATGGGTTCTCGAAGCATAAAGGGTGCCCTTTTTTATTTTAGGCTTGGGATCCCATTGTTAAATGGGTGCATGTTCCTATCAATATTTTTCTTTTGCCCAAAACTTTGTCTCTTTGTGGACCTATCTTCTTGTGAGTAACCACTTGGTAGTTCAAATTATTGTATTCCTTTTTTAATTATTGAGTTGTTCTAGGAATGAGTTCTTAATTATCATATTGCATGTTCTTACTAGTATGATTTAAAAAATTAATGGAAATAAATAATGATTCTTTGTGTTATGTTGTATCAACATTTTTCAATCTCATAAACTAAAATTCACTTGATTTGATCGATGAAGATGAAAATTTTATTAAAATTAGTTAAAGCAATTGAAATATATTATTTCTAAGTCTTTGATAGCATTTAAATCATTAGATATTAGTATTCATGGTTTTTAAAATGATGAAATATATTTAACATATATATGATTTAAAGAGAAAATTATAGGTTAATATTGACATATGAAATATGAGTCTAGATAGCTCATGCATTTATTATATGAGTATTCTTGTGTGTAAGTTTATGAAGAATCTACTTTTCTGATTTGTGATTTTATATGTGAGATAATCAAAATATTTTTTATGTTGATAATTGAATAGAACATTTGTTAAATGATATGTATTATTTATTGCACATATCTATGTTAATAAAAATGGATTTAAAATAATACTTCATCTATTGTTAGCTTACTATAAATTGATATTCATGTACAATAGAGTTATTTTGAGCACTAGATGTGGTAATAAGGCCACTAACATGATTGATTTTCTTCATGATTTTGGTCATGTAATTTTGAGAGTACATCATAGGTTAGGTTAACATGTGATAGTAGGGAATACTATTTTTTTTATGATGGTGTTTGTGACCTCCATCACCCTTCTCCATATTAGTGACTTTAATAGTCACATGGTGCATGTACAGAGTGAAACCCTTGATATTATGACCTTTCATTTTATGTTATTGATTATCTTTCATTTTGACTATTAGGGCTAGGAGTGATTTTTTTATCTTGGTGTATAGATAGATTAGTCACAATATATGAATTTTATTATCATATAACCTCTAAGTATGTATTTGATTTATTGATGATAATTATTTGTAAGTATTTATTATTCATGGAATTATTTTCATTTATGTATCCTTTATATTAGTTATTTTTATTTCCTTAAGTGATTGAGTATGTTGGTTTTATGTTATGTGATCTTACTACTATATCTGGCAAGGATTCTTGGTAGATTATATAATGGAGTAGGTTTATTAGATGGACTTAGATTTATTCTTTTAAGCATGCTCTATTTTATCTTTCTCTTAGATTTTAAGTCCCTCATATAAATTAGAGAAAGGTACATTGAAAATTTGTGATGAGGTCCTCAAACAACTTTGAGACCATCATTCCAGCTAATTATATGATCTAGAGTTTTCATTCTTGAGTCCTTAGGTCTACTATATTTGCTAGCATTCCCTAAAACCAATTTGTGAAACTTGTGTTATTAATCCTATGATTTTAATGATTGATATAAATGTTTTACAAGAAATGTATGCATTATGTATATTAACATATGAATTATTTGATTTAAATATTGTAGAAATAGAAGATTTAATTAATTTCATATATGTGAAAATAAATTTTAATGTCATGTATAAATAAATGATTCTCAAATTACAAGATTTTTAAACATTGTAATAAATTATGAAAAGTATGTTGCTTCTCTAATTAGTATTATCCTATGCTAAATAGATCAAATTTTGTATGAGTGCCTTATAAGTGGTATGCCTTATATTTAATTATTTATATTGTTTGATTATCATCGTTTGTATAGACACCCTTAAATTTATAATTCTAGTTATTATGCATCTCTTTCAATTGAATAGTTATTGAGTAATTATTTCTTGTGTGAATGTTGTGGTGATAACAAAATCTTGTGGCTTATTTTATATGCTTTTTATACCTTTTAAGGTATGCAGTAAAGTTTGGTAGATTTTATGTTTCACCTCTTTGATGGCTTCTAAGAGTAAGCCCATTGTAAGTGGAAGAGAATGTACAACCCACCTTTTATCATTACCAATGTTGTACCACCGGTAGAATGCTATTTTTATGTGATGCACATTGATCCATTACATTGGAAGCTTGTATATATGATATTACAAGGATTTTTTTGTTATATGATAGTTCTTATGATATGTGTAATAAATATGCTTTATTTATCATGAGGATTCTTTTTGAAATTTAGTGTTGGAATTTTCATAGATGATTTTCAAGTGCCACTTTTTGGTGTTGTTAGCTCATAGTTTTACAACTATTGTTTTGTAGTTTCATATATTGATTTTTATATTTACTCAGTACATTGGGATGGAGTTTACATAGTATATTTTGTGGGTATTGTTAAGTTACCAATATTACTCTAGATTTAAGTGTTTATGTTGTCTCTTGTAAAAGGGTTTTACTTGGGTTGTATTATAATTAATATTATTTTTATCAATACATTGGTTTGGAGTTTAGAGGCTATGTTTTCTCTTGAAAGGGTTTTCCTAGGGTGCATTAGTTTGTTATGGTGTGATTTCATTTTGTTGTTTCTTTCCTAAAAAATATTTAAATATATAGATCATAATTTATTCATCTCTCCTCTTAGATTGGTATAGGAAGCATTTCCAAACATTAGCTTCTTTTCAATAGCACCTTTAATGGAGCATTGAGATTTTGAGTTATTTTACCCCCTTAAAATATTATGTTCAAATAATAGCAAGGCTTTTTTTAATGTTTAAAATGGCATCATGTTAGTGTAAAAATTTGGTTGAAATAAGTATTTGTTTCTACCATTTTTGTATTCTCTTTCTTGAAAGAAATACATGCTTGAGCCATTCTTTATGTGAATATATTTTATTAATGTGGTTGTTAGATCATAAAATGAAAGAGTATTTTCTAAGTGTTGAAACCCCATGCATTTTACCCTTTTTCTATTTAGTGTTTCCATGAATAGATATGTCTTCTTGAAAGTTTTAAATATTGTTTAACATTGTCAAGGTCCTTTTCATGAGATACAATTTTTCTTTGATTTGATTTCTATTTGAATGTCCAAGACAATGGAAGTAGGCTTACATCCAGTGAACAACTTGATTTACAGAAGTGTTTGTTATCTAATGTATCAGTCAATACATGACAAAAGCATGAAGAATATTGTGATGTATTAATTATTGTGTGAATGTGCAAAGATTAAATAGAGTTAATGGTGAAAAGTATTTACCTATGATCAAGAAATGATTTAATGCATACACTTGACTTTCCAAACACCCTAGAGAGGTACAACTCATATTAATGGAAGTTGAATTGTAAGGCTACAATTATAAGCCTATAATAGATCATATTTTGGGATGTGAGCTAGGAATCTTCTACCTAAATAAGAATACAAGGGTTGTCTCTATCCAATGGTCATAAACTAGGTATAGAAAATAAAAGGTTGTCAAATTTCATGCACATATGATGTTCTTTACATGTGGATAAGTAGGTGATAGACATATAACGTCTATATTGCTAATTAAATCATTGTATGATATGATTGTGTCCTACCACATGTTTAAAGAATATGGTATTGAACTAAGCATGTTGAAGTTGATGTATAAATATTAGTGATTGATATCTAGGTATTATAGGAGTTAGAAATGTTGTTGTTAAACCCTTAAGAAATTACATGGTGTGATTGAATACTGTGCATTGGTGCAATACAACTAAAATGTACATGTATAATTATCTTGTGTTATCTTTATATGGAGTTTCTTAGACATAATGTGTGTACAATTATGGGTGAAGCCATTCTACAAGGTCATCAAATATGTTGTACAATATTTATTGTTTCCAATCTATGTGAAAGGGAACAATTTAGAATTAGAGTAGTAAAGTAGAATCAATGTGTAGAAGTTCTTGTTACACAAAACTATGCATAGATTAGTTTTAATATGTAGGTTTGTCATAAGTGTAGGAGACATAGAGTGCATGATTTATTTTCCTTGATGGATACAAACTTTTGAATAGGAGAAATAATGTGTTATGATGAGATTTTTTCTTTCATTCATATGTGCTTAATTCCATATGATAGAGCCTTTATTTTTATCCTTATGGAGGATGTGCCTTTAAGCAATGAAGTTTACAAAAAGGAACTCAAATTATATTGTGTATTAGATTCCCCTTAGCACTAAACATGCTTTTCCTTGAGTAACAAAAATGGTTATCCATTTTTATGGTTCAATGTTGTTCCATATTTTGATTGAACAAGTGAGAAACCAAAATTTGTTTAAGGTGCTTTCTTGTAGCCACAAATCAATGCTTGTTCATATTTATGTTTTCAGATCCATATTTTACTCTCTTAAATAATGTGGGTAATTCTTTAGAGCATTACATTGGTTGGGAAGTATCCTTAAACTCACATTGGATTGGAGCTTTAGAATCCATTAAATTCAAAGATGTCTCCCTACTTCATGTTGAAGAAAAATGTATGTCATATTATAATTGATACTTTCATGTTTATGTAAGAAACCTTGTAAAAATTATTCAAATATGGTTGAAACATTCCAGTCATGTATTGTTTAGGCTCACTTTCAAAATTGAAAATTATTTTACTTTATTTGGCTTTAGAGACTTGATGAATAGTAAAGTTGCTAACTCTATTTGAATGGACATGGTTATTAAATAAAAATCTCTTATATTTTATTATTTTGTTCTTAATGATGTGACTAGTTTAAATATAGAATTAATGAACCTATGGGTAGGTTACAAGTATTTAAAAATCAAAATATATTAAACAAATAGTCTTTTAGGCCTTTGTTGACATGAAAAATGTAATATATTTGCTAAAAAAAATAATATTAATTTTCTTTCTATTTTATCATGCTAGAAACATGTATTGTTGAATTCAATTATGTGCTAGTTCATTAGGAAAATCTATTCAAATGTTTTTTTTTTAAACTTTGTAAAAATGATCAAATTAGGATGTTTGATATCTTTGTGAAAACTATTTATTAGTTTACTTGAAAAATGATCATTGGAGCAAACTCATGTATGTTGTACTGGTTGTAGTTTATTTTGTGGGGATCCTAGAATTGGTGAGGTTGATGAAGGATCACCCAAGTGATTGCGAGTTTATCTTGGGCTGAATGCTTCTCTATTTGGATGAATAATGATAGAGAGTAAAATTATAACCATTAATGCTTGAAAAGTAGAATTTTCAGAGAAAAGCTTACTTAATGGTTTTCTAATGATATAATATGCCTTAAATGTAGAGTTATGTAGTTTGTATGTTATTAAGGATTTTTCATGGTAGTCTACTTTCACTTCATTGTAAGTAAGAATGATGTATTGAATAATAAGATGAATATAGTTCACACCTTTATAATTCAATAACATTTTCTATATATGAGATTGAATATATAGATGTGAGAATTAATATTGATTTATCATCTATATTTAATTGGATGACTTCTTGTGTGGATAAGAAATCCTTAAATATGTACCCTCATGTGTATCTCCATATTTGTGAAACACTCTCATGAATAGAAAGAATATTGTTTATACATGTTAGTGAAAGATAGAAAAAATGTAGTTTCCCCTCTTTCTTAATGTTATCTTGCTTGTGAATGAAAGGAAAAGAGACTAACTAGAATGTGAAATAATTTTATCCCTATGTCTTAGTTAATGTTAGTGTTTGAGAAAAGATGAAGTGTACTTTCATTTAGTAAATTATCTATGTATCTCTCTCTTGGATCTTTATGTGAAAGGATAGGTAAATTAGCCTTAAGAGTATCATATGATGGTCTAATGAATTGAAGAATGAAGTTAATAATGAAAATATAATTGATGCAACCTACAGAAAATTATTTATATCTTTCCCCTTATTGAATCTACTTCATCTATTCAATTTTGAATAGATAATTAAAAAGAATGAATATATTGTGATTTCCTCCCTGAGTTTAGTCTTTTGATGGTGTGTGTGGTAATGACACACCACAGTGTGTGCCACCCTTTATAGATTGAGATGATGTCATCTCTCTACTTGTGTGTTACCTACACATCTCTTCTACACATGTAAAGTTTGTGGGTACTGTAAATCTGTGTGATGGCCACCCTAATATGTGCATGTGCATTGCAATAACGTTGTGTTAATGCAAAAAAAAAATGATTTTATTTTTGGATGTTTTTCTTTAGTAAATTGTGGGTATTAGGGGAAAACCCCCAATTGTCGCCCATGATCCAATTGTTGTTTACTCCTTGTTCACCTGACCCCCCAATAACCATTTACATTTTAGCCATTACATTGTTTTAATTATGCCAATATAAATTTGCAAATTACACCAATATATGTTCACTACTAAATGTGTAGTTGACCAAAAAAAATAAAACACATTGAAAACTATTGAAACCACCTTTTTAACTATTGAAAACACCTTAAATTTTTGTGGGTTTTTATTGGCTGTCTAATGAACGGGTATTGGCGAAGTGGTAAAGATATAGGGACAGAGGTTTAAAAACACCCTTTTTGAGCACCTTTCGCTTTACAGGTTCCATAGGGTGCGTTTTAAATTCCCAGAAGTTAATTTTTTCTTTTTAAGGTCCTAACTTGCTTACGAAGAAGCCCAAAAAAAAATTGAAACTTGACCTATTTTGCACTCTGCACAAATGCGCGAAGTTGGCCTTGTGGCTACTGGTACATTTCCCCTACACATTTTTTTGTTGCCTTAAAATTGTCATTTTAACCCCACAATTCATTTTCAAGTCTTTTTGGAATAACTTGGTTCAATCTCATGGTGTGAAAAATGATCTCAAAATTAAAATTTTAAACTCAAATCCTAAATTCTATGTCCCCTTCTACTAGTTGTTGCGAGTAGACTTAGCACACATTTGTGCAACATGTTATGCCTTGTTATTTAAAAATATTCAATGTGTAGTTAATTCATGTGAAACGAGGAGGAAAAAATCATTAGAACACATTTTGATTTCTAAAGGGCAACAAAGGATTAGATCCACAACAACATATACCTCACAGCATATCCAGAAAATACAACACACAGTCGAATCCAGAAAAATCTTCACAGCATATACCTCACTCATCTATTTTAATGTATGATGTCTTTGATATCACTCATCTATTTTAATGTAGCCCATCAAAAAGGTTTGGCCTAGGAAAAATCATTTGTCTATTAAATAGACTAACTCTAAAATGATACACTTAACCTTGACAATTGTACCTACTGAAAAGATAAAAATTAATAAGTTTTTAAATGCACATTCTAATAGTTATGCACATTTGATCATTGAACCAAAGTATTTCCGATATCAATAAATTTTCCTCATCATTAATAATTGAAATTGTAATCTATCATTTGCCTTAATTATATAATTAATTAAGGTACATAAAGTAAGTTTTCTTATCATAATCATAAATTTTATATATATATATATATATATATATAATGACTTGCCACTTTCAGGAAAAAAAAATAAAAAAATCTTAACATAATGATAAGCAAAATGAAAAGTTGATGATGGTGGACGATGTCATTTGTAGGAAAAAAGGGAGAGACAAAAATCATTCTAAAAAAAGAAATAAAATAAGTTTTCTTAGCATAATCATAAATTTTTTATATATATATATATATATATATATATATATATATATATAAATATAATATATAATATATATAATGACTTGCTACTGTAGGGAAAAAAAATAAAAAAATTCTTAGCATAATCATAAGCAAAATGAAAGTTGATGATGGTGGACGATGCCATTTGTAGTAATAAAGAGGGAGACGAAAATCATTCCGGAAAGAGGAATAATTAAGAAGAGGACAAATCCCACGGCAGCGACCTTTGCACCTCCCAAAAAATAAAAATCAACGCTGGAGTCCAACATACACTCGAAAAAGGATCTTACCGACAATTACCAAATAAAATCTTTTTTGTGATTTGTGATTAACCCACACAAACGTCAACATTCTGTCCCCCACGATACATAAACTTGTGTTTGTACAAATTTTGATCTGGTCCATTGCTTTGTAGCGATCGATCAAGAAGAATGAGACAGATGTGCCCCTGCCATCGCTTGTGTCGGCAAGCCCTCCTTTTTCCCATTGGTTACCCATTGGGCCCCTCTTTTTCTATTATTCCAATGTTAAAACTATTTTTACTCTATTCTCTATTAGTCTTTATATATTAGCTATTTTGTTATTATTAATTATATGTATATATATATTATAGATACTTATACTGCAGGAATCTGTTGTCTCGCACGTGGCGCTAGTGTGAACGTCCTCTGGTACCACGGGTTTGGGGGGAGACTAGACCTTGCAACCTCTTGTCGACAGTAGGATGCTTTAGCTCATCGAACTAAGCATCTCACCCCAAACTATTATATTATGATATAAATATTTAGTATTTATGCCATTATTATATTATTATATTATATTCATTATTTAAATATTAACTATTATATCAAAAATTACATCAAAATTTAATAAAACAAATAATTATAAATTAAATTAACTCTAATAAATTGTAATTATTATTTGTAATTTCATTATAAAGCATAAATAATTAAAATAAATTTAAAAGTTAAATTTAGATCAAAATTTAAGACATTTCAAACTTGATAAAAGCTAAAAATAATTTGATTAAAATGTTAATGAAGATAGAAAAAATTAAATTCAAAATAAATATTTTTTTTAATATTGTAATTATTTAAAATTTAATAATAAATTTCATTTAATTTTAACTTTATGTATTTCTTCATTAATAAATTATAAATATAAATATAAATTTTTAAAATAATAATGATTTATTTAAAAATCATCTAAAACCTTTTCAACAATTATATGTGACTAAAATATAGCCGGTTTCAATTATTTTTTAGGCAAAACAAATTATTATTGTGGAAATATTTTGGGCTATATTTCTTCAAAATATTTTTGGGGCTTTATTAATATTTTTTGGATCGACATATTTAAGCATATTCTGGCATAATTCTGCCAACTAGTACTCTTCCTAGTAGTCACATCATACCCTAGCATCATTCTCTATGTCCACCTTGTCCTTCAGTGGTACATGGTCAAATCTGCATGGTACATCGGTGGCTTGAAAAGTCATTGCAGGCTTTATCCCGTGGTTTCATATTATACCTTGGTCACAGATCTCCATTCGAGCAGGGAAAATGGTAAAGAGCAGCAAAAAAACAATTGAAAAAGTGACAAAAAATGATGCACGACTGAGATTGGTTTAACCCCCTTGCAGGGTCTCTCGGGTGTTCTGAACAGTTGACTAGCAAAGTGAGCTTCACAAGTTCAAATAGGGACATGTCTTCAGCGCAAATATATGATAAGAATTAGAAATTTAAAAAGTATTTAGTTGATGTTGATGGTGAATAGATGGCATCGAGAAAATTCACCTCCAACAATTCACCATGGGAAAATTAATCGCCATGACAAATTCACCTCAAGGAAAATTCACCAATAGCAGTTCATCGCCATGAAAAATTAATCACAAACTTTTTATGTGATGAATTTTCCACGAAATGAATTGCTAGTGGTGAATTTTTCTTGAGGTGAATTTGTCATGGCAGTGAATTTTCCCACATTGAATTGTTGATGGTGAATTTTTCAACGGTGAATTGCTAGTAGTGAATTTTCCTAGAGCCGAAAAGATAGTACTTCATTATTTGTATCATGATTTTTTATTTGTATTTCATATTTGTTAAATTTAAGATGCATAAGAAATATAACTATTTTATTCTGAAATTTTTATTATGGTTGAATACCCAAGTACATAAATGAATCTTTTTTTCTCATGAATTTAAATTTATAATACCTACCAAACTATTCTTTTTCTATATATCCAAACATTCAATAGATAATCAAGTGACGTGAATAGAAACTAATTAGGAACTTGCTAGACAAGGAATAGTCTCATTTAGTCAAAGCCTTGTTATTGAGTCAATAGTAGAAAACAATGGTTGAAGACACTATGTAATCATGCAATATGTCTAGAAACTTGCAATTGTTGATATAATGATGATCTCTTACTCTTATGATGATGCAATGTCTAACAAAGATATCTAATTATTTCTCAATGTGTAACAATCCAAGTCATTTGGATGTGTGAAGATGAAATTAGGTTAGGAATAATTTGTTTTGTCAAATTTCACATATAGATAAGGTAACCTACATACTAGAGTCAAATGTTACACTATTGGAAAACTTATCAAATAAGACCAAAATACAAGGAATAGGGGTAGGTTATGCATTTTGTCCATTATATGTTGCCCTCACTTTAACAAGTGAATGTGTACTATGAAGATGCATATTATAAAAGTGAAAATTCAAACACATATTAAAAGAATACACATATAGGTGTTGATTTTATGTCTAAGTCTCTTCACAATGAGTACTCCATCTCAAAATATGCAAGCATAGAAGAAAAGGTTCCAATGAATAATGCTTGTCACACATCTAAAACTAAGCATAAATACAACTATTAAAACCATCTTTAAAACAATCAAATGATAAATTGACCCAACCTAGAAATAGAAATAATGATTATGTTTGGAAGGGTATGTGCAAGTTAATGGTGGGCCAAAAAGTGGCAATGAGGAAAAAAAAATGTCTTTCATCGACCGAGAAAAGACGAAAAGAACATGTTGAATTTTTGTAGGCTCGGGTGTCACCATACCAAACACCAAAGCTACTTTTACACATCGGATATCCGATTTGTAAAAAGTGTATATTAAACACTTATGTCTCTTTTTTGAACTCATTCGGTTGAGAAGAACCCATGGGCGCACTGTTCATCCATTGTTCGCATAACGGATATCCGATATAGGCTAAATTCAATTTGGAAAGGTAAGTTTATTTATTTTCATTTGATTTGATTCAATTCTGATTTAGATTTGAATAATTTCATATGTTTTTGTTGATTTTTTTTTAAAATAGGGTTTTTGATTGAGTTTTTGTGAAAAAATTGAGTTTAGAATAGATTTTGATAAAAAAATGAATGTTTTTTGTGGATTTTTTTTCAAAATAGGGTTTTTGATTGAATTTTTATGAAACAATTGAGTTCAAAATAGATTTTGATAAAAAAATGAATGTTTTTAATGGATTTTGATTTAAAAATAGTGTTTCATTTATATTGTCTAATTTTAGATTAATTATTTTTTAACTTTAATCAGGCATTATGGCTGTCAAGAATGAAAATGCACAAATTCCACCAGTTGAAAATGAAAATCCACCAGCTGAGAATCAAAATGTAGAAATTCAAAATGCTCCACCACCTCCGCAACCATCAATTGAACAGTTAATTCATGAAAAATTGGAGCAATTGAGGGGCATTTGCGATGTTTATAGGAAAATACCTCGATTATCCCATATGTCAACCACATTGACAGGAATAATCACAAATGTAGAAACCCTCTCCACCCAACATAATGCATTTCATTCGTGGCAAGAAACCATGAGGCAATATTATGCATGTAGAATGTCTTATGATGATGTGAAAGATCTCCAAATAACAAAAGCCCAAATAGCCTCTTTATTTATTAACCCCAGCAATGGTTTGCTAGTTAATGTTAACAAGCCCAAACTTTCTATAAAATGGTGCACACATAGGGGCATAGTAGATAACTTTTGGGATCATTGGTGTATGGTTTTTGATAAACCACCCAACAATAATCTTGATGTACCTTTTTACTTTATTAAAAAATTATATGTTGAGTTTTTGTTAGGGCATCATGTCAATTATTTTGACATTAAACCCTTTTAGGGCGTTGGTAGAGGTATGCCTTAGGATAGGCCAGAGGCAGCTAGAGTAGATAGATGCCCACATGTTCCCCATCCTTCCCTTCCTTCGCCACCTCCAGTACAACATCCAGATATTACGGAGGATGCAGCCACACAAACTATCCATGCCATTCACTCTTTGAGTGGTCTTTTGGTTTCCCATGCTTCTTCAGTAGCTCAGCCACAGTCTGGTGATCTTGGCGATGGATCCAGTGCTACTGCACCATCCTCCTCGGGTCCACATATTTGTGTGCCACATATTTGCAATACGTACCAGCAAATATGTTTGGGTCCTATTGTATAGCCCCCTGAGCATCCATTAGACACTTCTGATTATGACATCCAGGATGTGGAGATTATAGCAGATCACACGCAGGGGAGTGGAGTACACCCTATAGAATCCTCTCCTACTAGAGAGGCAGACATTGGAGTAGTTACACAGGTAACATTTAAGGTGTAAATTCATAACTTGCATTTTTTTTAAAATAAATATTAATAAGAGATAGTATCAAGTACTAATATTTATTTACATGGTCTATTTAATAGTTAATGTCTAAGGAGGAGCTCACACAGGTGACAGATAGCACCCTTAGGGCCATTTCATTTGGCCTCGACACACACACAGTATGTATTTTCTCACGCACTCATTTACATTTTTTTACTGTATATTTGCTTGTCATTTGAATTGTCAATAATGAAATTATATATTAACTTATATTTTTATCTTACTCTCTGCTTGTAGCAAACACCTAGTGTGTGTGAGGTGCGACACTCTCTAGACTATGGAGGCACAGTGTTGGATAAGGGAAAGGTAATTGAACTCAAATTTGATTGAATTAAAATTTATAAGATCTTTTATTGATTATGCATACATTGACATAGATTCATAGTTTCATATGTACTTGTCATTTTTATGTACAGGCGGTTGTGAGCTATACATCACTGTTGATAAGTGCCACAACACCCGAAGGAGTAGGTATTTGAATGCCTGAAGGAGGAGGTGTTGAAACACCTCAAGGAGGAGCTGTTGAGACACCTAAAGAAGATACAGAAAAAGATCAACCTAAAGAGGTATGTGTTTATTTTATTTTGTGCTTGGTAAATATGTTCTTATTACTAACAATTATATGCTAACTTGGATCAATTTCATGTTTTTTTTCACATATATAGATTGACGTTACAAAAGTTGGTTTGGTTAGTTCTTTGAGAGGGGTATATTCTAGGACTCTTGACCCTTCAAAGAGACATATATTTTAGGTAATCAAGATTTCAATTTTAGAGTTCAATTATAATTCAATGTGTATTGATTTTTATGTTAATTATTCAATTTTAAATTATATAGTATATCTAATCTCAATTGTGGTTTGACTTTTTCTTGTGCAGCTACCTTCAGAGCCAACGAGTGCTTCAAAGAGGCTCCATTTTGATGATCCACCAGTAGTTTAGGATGAGATAGACATTTTGGCATGTAAATTTTGAATAGATACCGAGATGGCATATGCCACATATTGTAAAAATTTGTTTGAGTTGGCGTTGATGCCATTTTTGTATATGGACATACACTTGATTATTGGATTATTGGATAATTTGATATATATAGAAGTTGACAATCAAAATTTAGTTTCCTCCTCATGTGCATCATTAAACTCTTTGAAGCAATGGTTAAATATCAATGTACAATAGCATAAAAAGAATGGTTAAGTATTATGTAGTTTATATTCATATTGTTGATTACATTGCATTGCACATCTTTCAAACTCAAAGCATTATTTCACATTGCATAAGTAACAACTAGATACTCATATGATTAACCCTACAAATTTCATACATTTCAAATAATTCAATGATCCTTAACTAAATTATTCATACAAATTTCTTAGATTTGGAATAATTCAATGAAAATTTAGATCTAAAACATTCACATATGATAAATAGATCTACACATATAAGTTGGTTGTCTAGAATAAATTATTTAATTCAAATAACTCACTTGATGATTACAATTTTTTTTGCTTCAATTGTTTGCTCATAACCAAGATTACAATGATCAAATTTTTTTTATAAAAATATAGGGATGCTAAAATCCACTATGCTTGGCATATAGATGCAACCTTTCTATGAAATTTCCCTCACAAATCCAAACAAGTTTCATCCTCCAAACTGGTCCAAGAGCACCTTAAGGTCTTTTGGAATATCTTAGTGATTTTTGGCTTGTAGGTGGTTCTAGCCAACCACCAAGGGAATAAGGACTATGATATAAAGTCCCTAGGTTGTTTTTAAGAGTGTGTTAGGGTAGGTTTGGCTTAGAGTCTCAAACTTTATGAGTTCCTAGACAAATCTTGGAAATTTTGAGCATTTTGGCAATTTGGCCTAAAAGTTGAAAAATAGCATTAATGTTGTTCTAAGTCCGACCCAAGGGTCCTAGCACATGGTAGAAAGGTATATAAGGTCATCCAAACCCTAATACCTGAGTTGGAAGTTCATTTTCATGAATTGAGACTTGGAGAGCATTTTTGTGTGATTGGAATTCAACAACTTTTGAGTGCATTTTTGTGTTTGAGCCTTCATCCAGTCAAGAATGGATTGAAAGGACTAAC